>OZ024861.1:1045333-1057833 GCA_964017155.1 Oasisia sp. SBJ-2009 | reverse complement strand
CATGGGACATGGGATGACAGAACACGGCCTACAGCCAAAGTAGGAAAATCTGTTGCTTCTTTGTAATCTGACAGCAGACGTTTTCTCGGGTCTCGCTCACTGTTCTGTGGTATCCTGCTAAATCCCAGTACATGCACGAGGGCCACGTGCACATTCCCTTCGCTGTCCCGTCCGGCTGCTGCTTAAGTTAACCAGAAGATCCGGCCTTCTACACTCGATAACTTGCAGTATTGCTGCATCTTTTCAACAGTCATATATTTCCAATTCAGACTGCCACTGGGATTTTGCTCAATGCAAAAATACGACGCACCAAACGCCAACGCTATTTACCCTATTACCGGTTATTGGCAGCCCTCTGATACACAAATACTCCTGAATTCAATTTTTTAGTTTCATCCACAAACGAAAACTCAATAAAATCGGTCATGCCGGCAAAGATTAAACAAATTTAAAATATTTACATAAATCAATAAATAAGATGAGAAACTCGAACTTCAGTATGTATGTCGACTGACCTATGACATTACCCATCCAAGTGAGGGCGCTGTGTGTTGAAGAGCCTCAGCTCGGATGCAGTAGTTCTGCTCATACATGCTTCTTCAGTCCGTGTTTGGTGTACACACATTTGTCGCATTCTCGTGTGTCAAGTACCACCTCCAGCACATAATTAGGCACGTTTTTGTTATCGAATCCTGATTGTTCGTGCGTCACGTGGCGCCTATGTGTGGCATCGCGAGTGTTTTGTTGAACATTTCTTACGGCTGCCAAATTCGCCAATTCTGATAGTCCGCAGCGACGCCTATCGAGTCAATCAGAACATTCTTCTCATGAGTTCCGGTTAGCTGTCAAACTTGGGTTTGGCGTCGTCTCTGGTTATGTTTTTGATTCCAAACATTTTACACGCAGTACTTGCGTTTTGACCATCAACATGTCAACCAATATACCGATGGTGAAAGTACGTTATATTTATAAGCCGATCGGTTATGTTTCTTTAATTAAAAGATGGTTATTCCTTTGAAAATAGTCGATTATTAGAAGATAAGAAAGCATATTTCCAAACTTCTTGAACACATACTTAATTTACACAGCCGCATCATGAAACACCTTGAACAACATCACATTCTAACTGCCCAGGTCCACTTCCGTCTTCTGAATAGCTCTATAACATCTTTGCCTTTTCTATCACCCAGGTGTTTTTTTTATCCGTGTATGTGATGTGATGCTTAACATACTTCTTTCCATGTTTGTGCGGTTGGTAACTTGTTCTTTGCCTGGCCGGAGAGGACCCACGTTTACGCGTCGTATGTCATTGTTGGAAGCATGTATGAGTTGTAGATATTACAACAACAACAACACAGATTCCAAAGATAATGAACCAGCATCATGAGTCCCGCGAGAACCAGCATCACGAGTCCACCGAGAACTAGCATCATAAGTCTAGCGAGAACCAGCATCCCGAGTCCACCGAGAACTAGCATCATAAGTCTAGCGAGAACCAGCATCACGAGTCCACCGACAACTAGCATCATAAGTCTAGCGAGAACCAGCATCACGAGTCCACGGAGAACTAGCATCATAAGTCTAGCGAGAACCAGCATCCCGAGTCCACCGAGAACTAGCATCATAAGTCTAGCGAGAACCAGCATCACGAGTCCACGGAGAACTAGCATCATAAGTCTAGCGAGAACCAGCATCCCGAGTCCACCGAGAACTAGCATCATAAGTCTAGCGAGAACCAGCATCACGAGTCCACCGACAACTAGCATCATAAGTCTAGCGAGAACCAGCATCACGAGTCCACGGAGAACTAGCATCATAAGTCTAGCGAGAACCAGCATCATGAGTCCACCTGCATCACTCGAGTTACAAGATTCAGCATCACGGGTCCCACAAGAACCTGCATCTCGAGTCCTACAAGAACCTGCATCACGAGTCCCACAAGAACCTGCATCACGAGAGTCACAAGAACCTGCATCACGAGAGTCACAAGAACCTGCATCACGAGAGTCACAAGAACCTGCATCACGAGAGTCACAAGAACCTGCATCTCGAGTCCTACAAGAACCTGCATCTCGAGTCCTACAAGAACCTGCATCACGCGTCCCGTAAGAATCAGCATTATAAGTTCCACTTGTTATCTTAATATCGAAAATTGATTGCGCACAGATTAGAGCTTCACAAATGTCTGCATGACGTCGCGGGACGCAACCTCTTGTGGGACTTCTTATGAAGTGATATTTTAAAGTAAATGCAATTTCCCGCTAAATTCTGGCCAGTAATTTTGTTTGGGCCGAGCCAATAGCTTTTCAGTGGACGCCACTGGATGGAAAACCTTAATGACTAGTCCGGCGGTATAATAATGTACCCTGATATGTTAGCCCATAATACCGGTTGTTCGCAACCGTCCAGCAATCGTTCCAATTCCACACACATGAAAGCAAATACACCATCAAAACCAAACCGTTTAAATATATTATTTATTACAAAGTTCCAATCTTGGGTGCATAGAAATAGTATTGACACCACATACATCACAACCTTATAACGAAACTCGTCTAGATTCATTTATGGTTAACAAATATGGTAACTAGACAAAGCTCATGTCCACGGTTTGTTGGATGCACCCGACTTCTTAACATTATGGCTGTTCCAACAAATATGTCATGTGCAACACTACTTTGATTCAAATTTTACAATTATATATGGACATACAATTATTTTGATAGATGATTTGATATAACATCCTTTTGACATCCTTTTTAAATACAACTATTCATTGTCGTTTTACGGAAAACTATATTTCCACGACTCGCCAATGACAATATACTGCTATTGCGTCAGGATGTTGAAAATGTCCAAGTATTAACGATCAAAATATTAATGATAAAGTCCTAAGTCGAGTTTATGAGCTCTTAGCAACGCTCGTGAAATTAGTTCCTGGTCATTGTCCAAAGCCAAGTGTCCGCATCGTGTACACACGCAAACATCAAACTTTGTGGTATAACACAAGACTCACAGCACGACAATGTCGGCAAAATGACTAATCATAAAGCTGTTCACAACTGCTGTTTACGGCAGATCCTACGTCAAATACTTTACATGCACACACAAGTCAGAATCCGACGAGAAAGTCACACACCCTAGAAGTCTAGGTATTGCAAACAGTATCCTCGTCCAAAGCATTTGTTTGTGTTGACGGATCCCAGTAAAAACAACAAATACACAACGTTTGAAAACCGTGTCTCGAATTACTGAATGCTACTTCTATATGACACAACATAGGCAAATGTTTGGACTTTATCAGCAAAGGCAGTTTGACGGAGGTCACGCGCATAATTGTCATTGTGACGTACACACACCGCAACGTACTGGAAACTTCAATTGACCTATCCATCACGTGACCGGTTGCTTAGCAAAAAGTCCGTCTAGCGATGATAACAATGGATGGAGAACAAGTGCGTATCGTTGTACATTTGGTTGAAATTGTGGTTTCAAAATATTTTCTTTATGACAAAAACATAAGAAGTTATATGAGTGACAAATGTATACAACAACGCAACACTATTTCGTATAAGAGATGTCATGCCGTAATAGTAATGTAATTCACATAAATAACCCAAAGGTAAAGCGTAGTGGAGATCACGCGCGTAATGTTGATTGTGACGTAGGTTAACCGGGACATCCTGGATATGTTAATTGATATATCCCGCGGTTACATTTGCAAGTGGTCTATATTCATGGTAATGTGGAACACACATTTACATTATAATGACTTTCCATTATGTTATCCGACCAATTCAAGGCGTATCTGTAGGAATAATATTTCCAACCAGTTTTGTTTGATTACCGATGTTATTTAATAATATAAATGTTGTTAGTATGACTAATCTAGTTGATAATGACAGTTTCACTCACACCGACAGTGGTAATGTATAATATATAATAAATATAAAATCATAAATATACATGCACTTTAACGTGTGTCAACATTAATATTTCACTGAAGTGTGTAAACATTGCTTGTAAATTCCACGAAATAGGCATTCTGCTCTATATATATATATATATATATATATATATATATATATATATATATATATATATATATATATATATATATATATATATATATATATATATATATCACATATTATATATAATATTATATATAATAAATAGTATATATACTGTGAATATTATATATAATATGTAAAATCCTGGATAAAATAAATACTTCCGTAAGAATACAATAAACACCTACTTGGATAAATATGACATGCTGCTTACATAAAATCCACACGCAACACAACATTGATAATTATTTATCATTCCTCTTCAAGCAAATATGTAGATAATGTTCGCAGACTACACGTTCACAAATCGCAGTCGTTCACCCCAGGATCTCAAAAGCTAAAGTATGAAATGTTGTCATTTATCCCCAGGAACTCAAAAGAGAATGTTTGAAATATAATTTATCCACCATTTGTTTTTAACCACTAGTGTAATAATAAGTTACGAAAAGTTTAAAGTATCCACTGGAAATCGGTAAGAATAAATATTTAATAGTAATATGCTACTCCATGCTAATAAATCCGAATCGTTTAACGTTAGTTATAATCGATTTTTCAAATTAACTCCATTCATTCAACACCACTATAACCGTAGATTAAACAACCGGAAGCATAATACCAAGCGTTTAAGTTCAAAAAGAACAATACGGCAATTGTTTTCAGATTGCTATGTCACTGGTGCTTTCTGCTTCATCAAACATTACATCTTGTCTATTAGCGTTTGAATCTTCTGTTGCATCTGAAACAAATATTGTAAACACATAATTAAATGTAGTGTATCTTGGGGTACAAGTAATAAACAGATAATACAATAATACATTTATAAAAGAAAGCAATTACAATATTATATGGCTCTATTCAAAGCACCAACACCATAGTGCGTGCTTGGCCCGTTAACTATATGGCTGTTAAAATACGTTAATGACTTCTTTTTGTGATAACCTAGTACCATTCGTAACACAACTCATCAACTCTTCCATAGCACCTGGTGTTGAACCGTGCTGAAACACGCCAACGTCACTTCTGTGCCAAAAAATTCAAATATCGATCAGGATAATATGAACAGTTATCGACCAATATCAAACCTCCTTTTGTATCAAAGCTACTTGAAAAAAGACGTTGCACGCTGCTTGCTTGAACACATGACTGCTAACAATCTTCTTGAAAGATACCACTCAGCCTACACAGTTAACCACGAAATACTCCTCAGCCCTCTAGAATATCGCTTTGGAATGGCTGGCTCCGTGCTAGCATAGGTGCGGTCATGTCTAACCGATTTGTCGCAGTGTGTGTACTGTGTAGTACAAGATGGCGCTTCACGCAGAACCAGCGTCGCTTGTGGCGTACCTCAAGGATCGGTGCTGGTATCTATGTTGTTCTCTGCGTACACAGCTCCACTCGGTGATATATTCAGGAGATACGATATCGGATTCCATCTAGATACGCTGACGATACCAGATATATATCACATTTGAGATGACTGAATCGATTGATTGTTGCCACTACGTCGAATTGAGCAACGCATACACGATGTTTGTGTGTGGATGGTCGACAATCGGCTAAAGGTGCATGATGACAAAACGGTCGCAATCGTGTTATTATCACGCAACAATCGAGTGAACCAAAACATCATCGTGATCAAAATTGGCGACTGCGACAAAATGCCAAATCCTACTGGCAGAAACATCGGCGTCATATTGAGCACAGAAATGTCAATGGTCAGCCATGTAAAACATGTCTGCTGCACATCATACTACCAACTAAGGAACATTGTGTGGATCAGATCATGTCTCACCCAGAAAGCCGCAGTCCGCCTTGAACGATCTGTTGTCAAATCAAGAATTGACTACGCGAACTGTTACAAAAAGTGCAAAGCGTTGCCGCTAGGCTAGTGGTCCGTTTCCACAGATGGGAACATATCACATCAGTTCTCACGAAACTGCATTGGCTTCCCGTGAAACAACGGGTTTAGTATTCAGTCCTGCTACTGGCGTTTCGTGCACAACATGAACTGGTGCCACCATACACCACTGACCCACTCGAACAAAGAGTTACTAGAGTGTTGCGCTCAACCTCGAACAATGACTCGTACGTGCCGCCACCTCGCACCCGATACGGTGACAGAACTTTCTCGGTATCTGCTTCACGACTGTGGAATTCTCTTCCAGTTGAGATGATGAAAACTTAATGCCTCGTGACTTTTAAAAGACTATGCTGGGCTGAGTATGGAGTACAGACACATGTCAGTTTATTCATTTTATTATTAATTATTTATATATTTTACCTATTTATTATCGTGTACATGTTTTGACGCTTATTTTACCAAATGTCTTCACTCATTTGATGTATGTTTATTTCAGACAAATAATCAATATGTAAATTTCTGATAGTCCGTATTTTATTTATTATCAATATACCCTTTATTTTAATAATTGTCTTTAGCTAACTTATTTATTTATCACTATTATGTTGTATATATGTTTTATGTATTCATTTACTTTAACAAATTTAGTGTTATTAATCTTACGTAACTTATTAATATTTTCATATATACATATATACATATTAATATGCAACGCTTCCGAATGGATTTTATATGTTCTTCTTATTATTATTTTAAAAAGCTTCCCTGTCTTAAAGATGGAACGCAGGTATTTTCATTTGTATTATAAATTCATGCACATCCACTTACCAGCACATTTACAAGAGGGGCCGATACACAATAATTCCAATACGTAATTACTCTTACGCCTTTTACTTATACTTATATATAACTATTTCAATGGATTACTTATTGCACACATGCTGATGTGTACAATTTCATCATTATCCAAATATGCCACTGCCCAACTACACACCTACCTCGTCATTCATTTTCATAATTTGTTTCTCCAAAGCATCCATCCTCTCGTCACGCGTGGCTGCAACCATCCTCTCGTCACGCGTGGCTGCGCGCTCCCTCCTGCAATGTGCAGTGAATACGGCGGATGCAACGATTTATACTGGAGACCGACACAATGGAACCTCGCTATTAAGTGACTGAAGTAATATAGTATGAATATCGAAGTGACTAACTTCATATGCGTTACTGTTAAAAAAAATCCTCTGGGATTATCCTAAGTGAACTAATTTATGAGATGGCTGGATTACCGAGGTGACTGTATTGTGAGGTTCACAGGTCGATGAATAGCGATACTGTTCTTTCAGCTCAAATATGCAATAGTATTCAGATAAAATTGTAGTAAGTTGAAACGTTATCACTAAAACGAACAAACTTAAAATATGTGAATAAAATCATACAAAGTGTTAAAGTTAAACACAATGGTGTGGGTATATGCTTCAATATAATATAGGTACTAAAATCTAACTATTTGCAACTACAACCAACAATATAAGTTCCAACTGATATGAAAAGAAACTGTTGCCTTGTGACTTTTTAAAAAGACTGTTGAAAATCCATCTATTCCGCTTTTTTAAAGCATGACTATTTTGGTGCAATACATCAATGATTACCTATTATATTAATGGTTAACATATTTTAACCATTTTATATCAATTATAACTGCAATTATATTTCCATAGCAATGTTCATCATTGCGCCCTGCGAAGAGCAGGAGAGAGCTCACATGAAAATCTTTTCGAAGGTATCAAGAAAAAGGACTTTTGCTCTATGTTTAGGACAACTACTGGCTTGTAAAATCCTTTACTTTGTACGAGGATTCTATGACATTTGAAGATGCTTAACATGACATTGCTAGAACGGTAACGGTGAAGTGGCCAAAACAAACTTTGAAGCTCGTTTTAATTGCGTGGGTTCACCCATGTCATTCTCAATACCTCTAGGGTAATGTGTTGTAAGGTGACTTATCATATACTCACCTCGTTTGCTGACTGTGTTCCACAGCCATCTGCATCTGACGTACATACTCTTTTGCGCAGAAGTGTTCCCACATAATCAGCTCTGTGTTGTGACACATCGGATAGTCTCTGTCTGGCTCACAACAAAACCAATGCTATGAGCACAACTATATTTGAGATTTTAGGTATGAATGTTTTTCTGTATATTAATTTTTTTTTATTTGATTATTATTAAAGTCAAAAAGAGAACAAATGTCGTATAATACCTGACTTATTCTTGGAAAATACGAAAAACCTGGAAAATTAATAAATAATAATTTAAATTTTGGTATATTTAGATAACTTGGCACGCAGGCTGCACACACAGTATTTGTGTTGTTCTCCACAGTTCGATTATTGTCATGCCATATTATTATATTCCATTGTGAGTGTATATATATATATATATATATATTTATAATATATATATATATATATATATATATATATATATATATATATATATATATATATATATATATATATATATATATATATATATATATATATATATATATATATATATATAATATATATATATATATATATATATAATATATATATATATATATATATATATATATATATATATATATATAATATCAAATTTGAAAAACAAACTGTATTGTTTGAATATCACCACGAATCCAATAATTGGTGTGATTCAGTAACACTTTCTTGTACTGTTAATTCCTGTTAGCATATTTGGCTATTCAACGAAACAGGCACACATAACCTTGTTAGAAAACGTAAATAATTGTGATTTATTATTTCTGCTTTAGGTTTGAAGACAAATCAATCACAGATCAATGCATAATGCTACGTTTGTTTTGGGGGAAATGTGCAAAATTGTGCTGCCAACCTTAACATCCCCTAAATCACAGCAATAGACATTTCACGCTGTACGTACGGAATGGGCTCTGGCTTTCTTTGTTAGACGGGTCACATTTCCGTTTGCAGAAGAGTGAGATGATCCATACAACTAACTGGCCGATGTGATAGACAACGTTGAAAGGTACAGGCATTGGTGGTCGATCGTGGTACTCCTTAACGGCTCCGTAGCGCTGGATACACCAAACCTGGTGTACGTTTTGCTGAATTTTCTTAAATGTGTAACTGTAACATAAACACGTATATAATAAAATAACTGGTCAACAAATCTTCGCTGTTTGTTCTTCCTCTTCTTCCAAATACTGAAATGTGACATTTGTGGGCGTTAGAAACCCAACGATGTTTAGGTGCTCTGCGGGCGTGATGTACTCTCTAAGAATTACTGTGAGATTAATAAGTTATACTTCAGTTTCATAGCAATTAATTAATGCTTTTCTTATATTGCCTAAATAAAATATTCTATCTGTAATATAAAAAAAGTACAAAAATGAATACTATTTAAGGGATTCTCTGCAATGCACGCCTGATAACATTATTTCATAGAATTCTATGCCTACATTTCATTATAATTGTGATATATCAATCATTTATAACCCTCTCAACTGACCAAAAAGAGTTTCTAGTTTGGGTTCCGCTTCATCATTATCATGATGCTGTCGGTCGCGATGCGACAAAGACTGCTTCCATCACTTGACTGTTGCTCTCCATTTTTCTCTTTGTTGTGAAAGTGATGTCCATGAGTCGGTCTGTATGCTTCTCGGCTTCAGATGTCTCTTGGTGATATCCTTGAACCGGAGTCGAGGGCTCCCTCTGTTTCTGTGACGAGTTGAGAGTAGAGAATCTGCTTTGGTAGCCTGTCTGATGACATCCTCATGAGGTGTCCAGTCCACCGGAGATTCTTTCTGATCAGAAGATCTTCCATAGATGGCAGCCCTGTCCGTTCGAGTATTGTTTGTCACTTTGTCCATCCAGGTTATGCTCATGATCGAACGCAGATGTCGCATCATGAAGGCATGCAGCTTTTTCACCTGTTGTCTGTACACTGTCCAGGCATCGGCTCCGTATAGGAGTGTGGACAGCACGATTACACGGTATATCTTGCCTTTAACTCGCATGGACACATGGTGGTTGTTCCAGAGTCTCTGGCGTAGTCGGCCGAAAGATGCACTAGACGTGGCCATCCTCCTCTGTATTTCAAATATCAATACATCCATTACTTGATATAATGCTTTCGAGGTAGGTGAATTCCAGAACAGAGTTCAGCTTGATTCCATCAACTATGATATCCTCCTCTCGGGTTCTTGTAGAGTTGGGTTGGTACAGCACTTCGGTCTTCTTTATGTTAATCTTCAGACGACGAGAAGATCTGACAGAGATGCAATATCTGTCACGAAGTCAGAAACGCATATCAGCGAAACGTTGTTGTTTTCCGCATCCCAGCCGGCTTTCTTGCATTTACCACAAAACCCATGGCCAGATGGTTTCCGGATGGATTGTTAAACACCCTATCAAACTGTACTGTTTGAATACATGTACGTTTTTCCTCGCCATGCAATTGCAGTGAAAACATTTGATCGTACATGTTGTTTATTATATACATATTGTTCCTCTTTACATAAAATTACAATATATATATATATATATATATATATATATATATATATATATATATATATATATATATATATATATATATATATAATATATATATATATATATATATTATATATATATATATTATATATATATTATTGTCGATGCAATGTATACATATTAGCATGTTTAAACAAAGTATTCATGTTATCGAAAATAGGGTTCAAATAAATGTCACATTACGTTGTAATGCAGTGTTACAATACAGGCATCCAATGTATGATTGATTTATTGTGCCAATAAAACCTGACATGATAAGAATACTAATTATTCGGACGCATTAAATAATAGCAATATGAACTAGAATATATATGTTATCACCTGAATTTTGCAATCAGCAGGTTGAGCATCAGAATGCTTGCAAACAGGATGTAAATGGCTTCCATCAATATTGGGACAAACGCCGTGTTTTCAGGGCATCTCGAATCTGTGTTTTTCGTTGTTGATACGTCATCACACACCGACCCTTGCAACAATCACAATGCTCAATATCACATGGTAGTTATCCCAAATCATAAAAATAACATTATGGCTATAGACACCTAACATTTACTAAGCATTCTATTAACTACTATACGATACAGTGAACTAATAATTTATCGCTTGAGGAACATGTTATTGGAGTGCATATGCATAAACTGCTAACCTAAGAACTAGATGTTGCTAATATTCGCTTCGGGCTTGAGAATAAATAAAATATATTCCACGGAAGCCACGGAAAAGTAGTTGCTAAGAAGAACGCTGAGAGAACGCCCGGAAAGGGCCCAGTCCAGTATATGGAAGTAGCAGAAGAAGAACCACAGAAAGAATAAACAATAGTGAAGACATCTTTCGAACAAAGCAAAACTGATTACGCGCAGAATCAGAATACATTTCATACAGAATACTTAATTCATGCAATGGGAAAGTTGCAAAGAGAACAACCAGTCACACAGGATTTAGATTAAATAAGCCGAGGATGACATCGAATATAAATACAAGGTAACAGGCAATATAGTTTAGGAGGAGCGATATCACCAAACACATACAACAGTTGAGATTACATGGTCATGGGCTCGAATAGCTGCAACACCTGAAAGAACACTGGCAATATCTTGTTTGTGCTACCGTTCTGTCAAGGTTAAACTATATGTTACCGCAGAGGAGGCAACACTGAATTTCTGGTCGTAATCTCGCTTATGTGTAGCTAGGTTTGTGTACGTGAAATTGGGTAACAAAATGCGATTTCTTTCTGAAAACATAAGTTCAATTTGAGATGACAGTCAGTCAAATATTACACATGTGAATACGAGTTGGCACATGGCTATAAGCATGTAACTGTTTAGATGCACGACGCACCAATTGCGGTGATTAGTTAGGTGTATATTTGTATAATGCTTATTGTTTCATATTTGGAGTTTGCTTTTTGTATTTGCTTCACGCTTGCACACTCAAGCAAAGCAAACAGCAAAGCAAGTTATTACCATCCAACTCTTCAAGGAAGTGTTCACCATTAATCTGAAAGAACGCTCTCTTGAATATGGCGCCGATAATGTGTAACCAGCTAAGCGTGGACGTTGGGTAGATGATCGCTTGCAGAGTGATTCCATAAGCTGTGACGAACACCATCAGGATGCCAATGAAGTATGACATGTCCACCATCTAAATATATCAAGCATGCATGTATAATAGTATTGTTAACCCGTAGAATGCTATTTTAAATAATGCAACAACAGTATCAGTTCAATAACCATCTAACAGTTGCTACACACGCAGTAAACGGTTTTCCGATGTATTCTTATACGGCGTTCGCTATGTCTTAACGTAGAACACGTTTCTGCATTACGTAAATAGTCCACAACTGGTGAACGGACCGAAGTAAAATGCATCGAATACACTGTAAACACACACACACACACACACACACACACACACACACACACACACACACACACACACACACACACACACACACACACACACACACACACACACACACACACACACACT
>OZ024861.1:1037833-1042833 GCA_964017155.1 Oasisia sp. SBJ-2009 | reverse complement strand
TAGTTTGTTTTGGTACTTTTACTTTTACTTAACTAGATTTTGTGAGGTTACTTTTACTTTTCTTAGTTACTTTTCTGGAGTACTTGTTACAGCACTGCCGTCATGCATGCTTGGATACTCAAAAGATGGAGTACTATGAATGCTTACGTTGACGTTCGCTGGATGAAATAATACTAACATACAGTGTATAGTTAACAATAATAATACACATGTGTATGGGTGCATGCGTGAATGAATTACCGATTACGTATGTGTGCTTTGCCCTTAGCGAAAATTGGAGTCTAGAAAACAAACTCTAAATTTACTATGTTAAAAACAATTACGATGTGTAAATGATGTAACTTACTTAGGCGAATCAGTGGTTGCCTCTTCTTTCTGAAGTTTCCAAAAAAGACAATGTACAAAAATATTACTATCACCTAATGTGCCTACAAGGTTCTCCTTCAATATGAGCTATGTTGCGTCCATCAGCCTTGTGAGCCGTTAACATCTAAACTTGTGCTAGTAACAATGGCAATTCTAAAGAGCAGCCGATACGTAATTTCATATTAGAAGTCAATGTAATACAAGTAATAATAATACGCCTCAATCATTGGGCACCAAGCCGACAAGCGCGTTCATACAAAAGAGTTGATTAATCTCAAAGTCAATAAAGACTCTTGTTGTCAACATATGAATTGACATGCCAGTGAGCTATGGTGGATATATAAGGTCATTATAATAAAAAATGTTGTAACACTAAAAGGTTGCATATCCCAAAGACACACAAAGAAAGAAATCGTAATCCAAATATTAGTATTTACATCAGTGACACGCATTAGACCGTAACCAAATGGACTAGGCTAGACATGTTTTCTAATGTGAGTAATTAAAGAATATATATATATATATATATATATATATATATATATATATATATATATATATATATATATATATATATATGTGAATACATATATATATATATGTGAATATATATATATATATATATATATATATATATATATATATATATGAGTGAGTAATTAAAGAATATATATATATAATATAATATAATATAATATAATATAATATAATATAATATAATATAATATAATATAATATAATATAATATAATATATATATATATATATATAATCGTTTTTATTATATCATGCTGCCCTCTGTGCAAATATTAGTTAACTGTCTTATCGGCATTTAGCTTGCCTCTTAGTCAATCTCTAAGCCGTTAAAAGGAAGACGTTGCATCAGGAGTAGACAAGGATATATAAATCTGGCTATCGTCTGCCTATAGATGGTGACTGGAAAGATGACTATTAATAACGGAACACATCGGAGTTGTGTCCAGTGTAAAAAGTAGCGGTCCCCGATGAAAAACAATCTCCAGTAAAACATCTCTGGTGTCTACCATTTAGATAAAATGTAAACCGATATAATGCCATGCCCAATACATCATACAACAATGACAAACGACCCACTAGAATAGTATAATCAATAGTATCCAGATTTACAATTATATCATTGCTCACTTTTAAAAAAGTGCAGCCTACATAGAATTAATTTGTTTGTGCGCAGATTGGACAGATCGTTGGAATTCACATGAAATCCAAAGCGTTTTGCGTCAAAATTTCATATTTCTTAGAAAACTGAGATTAGAAACAGGTTTATAATTGTTCAAGTAATCTTTCAGCACAGCTTTCGTCTGGGTTTACATGCACTAGTGTATGACTATCTGGAAAAATACCTGTCTCAATTGATACATTTAAAGTATTTATTATCGTACTAATTAAAGAGTCAGTAGATATTTTCAGCAGTACAACTGGAAGTAGATCAAGATCACAAAACCTATTTGGAGACGGCATAATGTAATACATCCATTGATACAAACAACATTTAGACACACACAAAATAACTTAAGGTCAAACAAAAACAACCTAACATATTATTAAACTACCTCACGACATAGTGACCATACGACGAAACATCGATACATGCAATGAAACTAAATATTAGTGACTATGGTAACATTCCTCTACTCGGGCACAATGCCACAGCAAATTAAAAAGCAATATGCATAACGTTAATGTGTACATTCTAGTATCTAGCTAACTATAGAAAAGAACACTGTGGTGTAAGCTAATGTCTGTGGTATATATATATATATATATATATATATATATATATATATATATATATATATATATATATATATATATATATATATATATATATATGCATAAGACAAGAGATTGTGGAGATTGGAGTGTTGATAGAAAATATATTGCCAGAAAAGTTAGAAAACCCGAAGAAGAAGACGTATGAGGTTCATGAACAGAAACATGGCCAGTCAAGACAGGGCATCAGAAGGAGAACAATATATATATATATATATATATATATATATATATATATATATATATATATATATATATATTATACATATGTTATATACCCACATATATATATATATATATATATATATATATATATATATATATATATATATATATATATATATGAGTATATACATATATACATATATATGTGTATATGTATATATACGTGGTATGCAGGTATTGCAATGCAGGTATTGCAATACCTCAGGGAGTTTAACGCCCCTGCCATGCAGAGTTGTAAACCACTGCCTTGTGGTACAGGTTCTTGTCAGAACCGAAGGCTAAGGGAGCAAACCCTAACCAGAAAACCATGTCACTATGGCAGCATCAAGGGCGGTTGATGTATGGAACTCCCAACATCTCTCGACCAGCCACTGCAGGGACAAATAGTTTGCGCCTGTCTTGACATGTTCTTGCCGGTGTGAGACCTCTATTTGTTCCCCGAGAGAGTGTCGCTAGTAACTTGCAAAAGCCAGCGGCATTTCAACAATTTTTGCTAGCAGCTTCCATGAAATGTACAACTGCACGAAACATGATACCGGATCGGCCGTCGCCCGGGTTACCAAGGACCGCGCTGCTCGACCTCATCTTCCATCGACAGTGAAAAATCAGCTAGGAAAAAGAAGACAAAGAAGACAACTACTGACAATTGGACAATGGAACGTCAGGACTCTCCTCGACCGAGAAGGAGCTAACCGACCTGAAAGACGTACGGCACTAGTAGCAATGGAACTTGCCAAATACAACATCGACATCGCCGCCCTATGTGAAACACGGTTCTCGGAGTCTGGTAGTCTCAATGACTTGGAATACTCTTTCTTCTGGAGTGGCAAACCCGAAGGAGAAAGAATGGAGGCCGGAGTGGGCTTTGCTATCAAAAAGGATATCGTCACAAAGCTGACAGAAATGCCACGGCCAGTAAATAACAGAATCATGACGATGAGACTACCTCTGAGCAAGGACAACTTTGCTACAATTATCAGCGTGTATGCTCCGACAATGACAAACCCAGACGAAAACAAGGAGGCCTTCTACAACCAGCTGGCAAGTGTGCTCAGTGGCATCCCTCGTACAGATAAGCTACTGCTGATAGGAGACTTCAATGCGAGGATAGGAAGAGACAATGACAAGTGGCCCTTGGTCATGGGCAAACATGGGATTGGGAAATGCAATGGCGAGCTTCTGGCGAGCTCTGTGCTCTGAGTTCGAACTGATAGTGACGAACACCATGTTCAAGCAGAAGGATCAACGCAAGACCACCTGGATGCATCCTCGTTCCAGACACTGGCATATGATCGACTTCATCATCACGAGGTGTCGGGATAAGATGGACATCCACAGTACCCGAGCCATGCGTGGAGCAAACTGTTGGACCGATCACCAGATGCTGAGGTCAAAAGTGGCTTTTAGAATACGACAAAAGCACAGCAGGCAAGGAACAAGTAAGCCGACCAAGCTCAACACAGCAAAACTAAGTACCACCAGCCATAGGGAGAGTTTTGAGCAGGAGATGGACAGTGCTCTCGCCCAATGGGAGGAGAAGGAAAACTCAACACCAGACGAGAAATGGGCTGCTCTGCAGCAGGTCGTGTAGAACACAGCAAAGACATATTTTGGCAAGCCAGACAGAAAACACCAAGACTGGTTCGACCCCAACGACCAGGAGCTACAAACTCTTATGAGCAGAAGAGACCAAGCCCACCAGAGAGTGTTGCAAACCAGGAGCACTAGATCCACCACTGCAGCATGTAAAGACGCCTGCAGACTGCTACAAAAACACACCCGTGCACTGAAGTCAGACTGGTGGGAAAGGAAGGCAGTGGAGCTGCAGAGAGCTGCTGACAGTAACAACATGAAGGGCTTCTACAATGGACTGAAGGAAGTGTGGGGACCCAAAAAGAAGGGACCTGTTCAACTGAAATCAGCAGATGGAATGGAGACCTTCTCTGACAGCAAGAGAGTTGTGGCAAGATGGAGTGAACACTTCCAGAAGCTACTCAACGTCCCTGGAGACATAGATCACAAAGCTCTGGACAACATCCCGCAGCGCATTATCAAGACAAACCTAGATGAGATTCCAACTATGGACGAGATGGCTAAAGCAATCGCCGGCCTGAAAGATGGCAAAGCACCTGGAGGAGATGGAATTCCTGCAGAAGTATGGAAGCACGGAGGAGACAATCTGTTCAGCAGACTGCACCAACTAATCACCAATGCCTGGGAGGTGGGTTCTGTACCACAAGCATGGAAGGATGCCAGCATTGTAACCATCTACAAGAAAGGTGATCGAACAGACTGTGGGAACTATAGAGGAATCTCTCTTCTTTCCATAGCAGGCAAGATCTTCGCCAGGATCCTACTCAACAGACTATCTACCCACATAACACCAGAGGTAGTTCCAGAGACTCAATGTGGCTTCAGAGGTAACCGGAGCACCGTGGATATGATGTTTTGTCTCCGACAACTACAAGAAAAGTGCATTGAGGAGGACCGACCACTGTACATGGTATTTGTCGACTTCAGTAAGGCGTTCGATCAGTTGGGAGGACCGGGCTATGGCAGCTACTGAGGAAGTATGGATGCCCAGAGAAGTTCACAACAATG
>OZ024861.1:1025333-1032833 GCA_964017155.1 Oasisia sp. SBJ-2009 | reverse complement strand
CGGTCCTCTAGGCACTGGTCGACATAAACTGCCTTTAGGCCTATATATATATATATATATATATATATATATATATATATATATATATATATATATATATACTTATATGTATATATTTATATACTGATATATATATATATATATATATATATATATATATATATATATATATATATATATATATATATATATATATATACCTTATAATAAAACTACTTTCCTTCCTGGATCAAACATTTTAATGAATGTAACAGTGCAAAGACAAATAGGCATTTGGCGGTATTAGGAATGATATCAGTCGAAACAGTTGTAATTTGTTTTAAATAAAAGTGTTACACAGTAAACAGCTTAACTCTTTTTCTATTTTCTTTGAACATGACGCATATTTCGACGATAATAGTTATAAAATATAAAACATATGGTAATCACCATCAATAATAGTAATACCAACACGTACATTGAGCCACTTCTTCAGGACTGAGAGCACTTCTTCTTGACAGTCTTTCTGCTACAAACAAAACCAAGACTGTCATTTATTTACATCTACATCACTGCCGTCATGGCGTTCTATTATCGTTATGTGCTTACTGAATGCATGCTGTGCTATCGTAATGACCATATTTACGGTTATCTGTTCCTACAATGAAACTCAATAATGGGAATAGGTTAGTAATGTACACCCAAGTATCTCTTTGGATAAAACTGACTAATCTGGTTGTCAGGAATTACGAAACAAACGTGCTGTAATGAGAACAGGTTATTATTATTATTATTATTATTATTATTATTATTATTATTATTATTATTATTATTATTATTATTATTATTATTATTATTATTATTATTATTATTATTATTATTATTATTATTATTATTATTATTATTATTATTATTATTATTATTATTATTATTATTATTATTATTATTATTATTATTATTATTATTATTATTATTATAAATAGACCATCCACATACAGACCAGCTGTGTCAACTGCTGGTTCTCATACATAATTTGAGCATTAAATATCAGAAGTAACACAAACAAGTTGTTATTCAGAAACAAAGCAAAGAAAAAAAAAATATTATATTTAAAATGTGTACCTGTGTGACTTCCTCTGTTCTGTTGTTCTTCTGGTTTTCTAACTGAAAACAATATTGACTAATTATTAACACTCTGCTTACAACAATTACTGTGTTATGTTATATTTGTTTGATTTGTGTATCAGATATATTGTTATAAATAATAATATACTCTAATTTTATATTCGTTTCCAGAGTAGTACTCTGTTCTAGAGTGTTCACAGACATACAACACCTCCTAAAATGTAGATAATTATAAATAAACGTATACAACACTAGAACTCCACGTGCTAAAGTGTAAAGTATAAAGACAATACGTAAGTAAAACATTAATATATATATATATATATATATATATATATATATATAAATTAATTAATTAATACATAATTAAAATAATTTGCTATTATGTTCAGGTGGATATCACTTATGAATGTTTGTTTCTTGAATTGAGGGCCATCTTGATAAAAGGCCACGTTTCGTTTATAAATAGGGGTCATTTGTCAAGGATTTGAACTGTTTTACTTTTGAACATCTGAGATATTAACTTCCGCCATTTTAAACACAAATGCCACCATTTCTTAACGTCTACATAGTGACTATATATACCAGTAAATTGTACGTTTAGATATTTGGACACCCATTTGAAACAAATATAATATTACACACACAGTGACATTTACATCTTCTAGATGTTTAAGAATTGGCAGGTAACATGGGCAGTAGAGTGGCCATATTTAACATGGTGAGAAAATAATGTTTCAAATCAACCATGTATTTGAGCTTAAAAGATGAGGTTGGATGAGAAAACACCTGTGGTGGAATTGAAAACAAATGCATTTAGAGGAAGAGCCCTCTCAATGCAAGATATGTTGCTCTTACCTCTGCGGCGTAGAATTTCGAAAGCCTCTCGTATGTGAGGAAATCACACAGACGGACGCCATTCTTTCCTTTCATAAAGAACTTGACAAACTCAGGCTTGTTTTCAAATATGGCTCTCTCCATGAGGTCACCCAGGCTGCCATGCTAATGGAAATTGAACAAAACCACAATCGCAAGGTAATAGTTTGCGAATTTTAATAAACACAAGTTCTCTTAAAATTAAATTAACGTAACGTTATTCCTTGGTCCACAAATGCTAGTTATCTAACGCTGTATTTAGTAATTTTTATGTTATTATTATTTATTGATAGAAAATTGTTAAAGAAGATTACTCACTTGACTCGTGTTGTTCAGTAATTCCTTGGCGGCATCAATTCGGTTCCACGCCAGCGCCAGTCTTAGTTTCATCATGTCTGCACTGTCATTGTCTTTATTGACTAAACAGATCAAACGGTAAGTTCTTTTAGCGCAGAATCCAATTCTCAGGATTGCTCAAAGCGCTTTACACTTTACTTCCCTGGCAGATCTGTTCAATCAGACACCATCTCAACTTCTCTGGGAAGCATTCAGCCATATGCTGCAATTAATGCGTGAAGACTGCTCGTACACATATCCATCACTTGTCTATAGCCAGGTACTGATTTATACAGCTGAATGAACTAAAGCAATGTAGAGTGAAAAAACTTGCTTAATGTTTTAACACTACAGCGCAAGATTCGAACCCTTTTCCTCTTAGTCGAGAGTCCGTAACCCTAGCCTTGAGGCACTGCGCGAACTGAAATTGTTTGTTGCGCCTCTGAGCTAGGATTTTAAAGGACATAGGCGCTTCCAATTATTATTATTTGTTTAAATTAACATAAAACATGATTATTTGTGACTGAGCGAATATCCTTATATCACATTATCAAGAGGCGACACACGTCGTTTAGGACAGATCCGGACATTTTAACGATTTCACCAAACTTAAATAAAATAATAATTGTATTTGGATATTTCATAATTATTACATGAACGCGCTGGCTCTATTTGGGAGATATTTATCATGTCAGATTGTTTGTAAACATATCGAGCATAATGAGAGAAACTTTCGATTGTAGAAAGAGTGTTGAAGGATTGTAATTAATAAAGAAACAATCCTATATATTTAAGAAGTATTACAAATACAAAGTAATTCAGAAACAGGACATCAATGTTTCAAAGACAACAATATTTAATATATTTATTACAATAAATTATGAGCATATAATTATAATTATAGCAACATCATTAAACTGTGTCATTCGACCAAAAATTATGGTTAACTACCATAATCTATATTTTACGATTCACTTATAACCATATTACAATTGCTGATCAAATCTTTGAATACATTTTATTATGCTATTTTCCGGACCTTTGTGTAACAGTATGTCAGCAATAAAATGAAAAACGGTATGTTACACTATACACAAATGTACTATAAATACACATTTACCTGACACGTTTGTCTACCGAAAGCTTTAACACGTAATTTGAAATAATGAAATAAAAATGGCTTGTAAGTGAATGCTTTGATGTGTTTGAGGAACTTATTGAAAACATGGGTTCACCACTAACCTTTCAGAAGAGCCTGAAGAATGATTTCATCAATTTCCATGGCAGCCTCAGAAGAGTACAGCTGGAAGATGTTCATGTGATCTTTCTCCTCAAGACATGTCATCACTGACTCCATCACTGATTCCTTCTTCAATTCCTCCATGGAAGAAAAGGTTTCCTGCACTAGGTCCTTCACGTATTTACGAAGACCCCTACGTGTAGAAAAGTAACAGTACCGTGAGCTAAAGAATAATATTGCCTAGCTTAGCCCCTGTTTAGTAGGAGGTTTGAGGTGATCTCTAGATATTTAATGAAGGGATGAATTTGTATACTCTTCGTAAGTGTTAAGGCGACTGCAGTTTGAATTGGTGTGTTTAGGGTACAGATGTAGTTCTATAGAGCCTCAGCGGGGGTGTATTTTTGTAGAGATGTCAAAGAGGGTTGCAGATGGAGGCTTACGGAAGACTCATGCGCGATTGCTATTGAATATCTTTGAGATCTGGGACGTCTCATGGGGAAGCATGACTCAGCCCCGCGAATATTCACCATATACCGACGACAATGGTATACGAACATATTCAATTTACCATGGAAAATGCTACATGACATTAAATACACGCAATTTGTTGTAACCAAAGACACCACTACACACTGTATCGCCATCTATAGAACATTATATCACCTCTAAATGTTAGGAGCCTTACACGCATGTTACTTTCATACTCGAAATAAAGCCTTGCTTACTCATCATCAGACTCTTCCATCGCTTTCTTGTAGGCGGAAGCAAGAACGTCAGCAGCACGACCAGATCCCTGAACATAACTAGATCACTATTATCTACACTTAACAATACAGAATATTTATTTCACGAAGCATAGTATCAACGAAAGCACCTAAAACACTTGACAACGAACGCAGATGAGAGCCGATTGCGATGTACCGCACACGTTGAGCTAGAGATGTAGTGAAAGGCAGTAGTTCGTTCATCTACCCAGAATTATCCAGCGTAGTGATTTCTAACAAGTCCATCGTGTTGAACCTAAAATAGGAGTTCGATGGACATAACAAAGTATTGGCGTCGATTTAGTGTGCCTAGGCAATATTGCTATTGACTGTTATATCAGGTCTCCGTCTCTCTCTCTCTCTCCCCCTCTCTCTCTCTCTCTCTCTCTCTTTCCGTCTCTCTCTGTCTGTCTGTCTGTCTCTCTCTGTTGTCCGCCCGCCCGCCCGCCCGCCCGCCCGCCCGCCCGCCCGCCCGCCCGCCCGCCCGCCCGCCCGCCCGCCCGCCCGCCCGCCCGCCCGCCCGCCCGCCCGCCCGCCCGCCCGCCCGCCCGCCCGCCCGCCCGCCCGCCCGCCCGCCCGCCCGCCCGCCCGCCCGCCCGCCCGCCCGCCCGCCCGCCCGCCCGCCCGCCCGCCCGCCCGCCCGCCCGTCCTTCCGTCTCTTTCGCTTTCGTGCGTGCGGGCATGAGTGCGTGAACTACTGCAGCGTTGTGTTATAATACTAACCTCAATGATGACAGCCGGCGTTCCTACTTTGATTGCATCACGCACAGTGGTTATTGTTCCAATACCACCTCCCACAACCACACTCACGACCGGAATCTTGTTAGTGGCTGAAATAGTGTAGATATAAAACATCCCAGAATCAAAACAGGCAGTAGCGACTTTCGTTATAGTACAACAGAAAGACAGTGTTAGCACACCAAAAGAGTTAATACATGCCAACATGGCAACAGCTTGCCACTATAATCTAGATGCTTAGCGAAGAAAAATACGTGATAGCATTGCAGACGTTCTGCAAGTCTGTCACATGTGTACCATCTCTAGGGACGTAAGTCTATTTAAAATCACCATGAGCATGACTCATGGCATATTTTAATCAACGTTGTCACAGTAATCGTTAACTCGGTATGTGATCTCAAACATAATGATTATAGAAAATGTCTGGTATAAAATCAAAAATACTGAGAGGAATGTTTTGTTACGAAACAATACTCAGACTACTTTGAGACATGATGATTACGTCGGTTTCTAATTAGAACTGGTAGTTGTATGTATATATATATGTATATGTATATATATATATGTATATGTATATGTATATGTATATGTATATATATATGTATATGTATATGTATATGTATATGTATATGTATATGTATATGTATATGTATATGTATATGTATATGTATATGTATATGTATATGTATATGTATATGTATATGTATATGTATATGTATATGTATATGTATATGTATATGTATATGTATATGTATATGTATATGTATATGTATATGTATATGTATATGTATATGTATATGTATATGTATATGTATATGTATATGTATATGTATATGTATATGTATATGTATATGTATATGTATATGTATATGTATATGTATATGTATATGTATATGTATATGTATATGTATATGTATATGTATATGTATATGTATATGTATATATATATATATACCGTCTTTCATGTATTTGCTTGAGATGTATGCCTCCAGGTCGGCCCTGAACTTAGTTTCCGTTCCGTACTTGTGTTGTGTGCCATCATCGACCAGGAAGAAATGGGTGTGATTTGGATCAAGTAAACTGCCCTTTCCCTCATTGTCGAATTTGTAAATAACTGGCTGAGAACTCTGCAACAGTTGCAACTGGTCATTTCAGTTATCATATTTTTAACTATGTGAAGTTATTGATGTTATCAATGCAATTTAGTTACATAAAATGATATACTGTTCGTAGCAAACGTGAACAGTTGTGATTAACAGTGCGGGGGCGTTCACTCTCACGGAGGTCAATAGATGAAAGTCAAACACTACACACAGATTACATAATTGCTTGCAAACACAATTGGAAAATATACATTTGTCTTTTGAGCAATTTTTCTGATATGTCAAATTGTGTTAAATGGCGATACTTACACAGTCGTTAATCAACTTTTCCTTTCCTTTTACACATCCCCAAGGTGCTACCCCTATAGCAACCAGACCAGTCTTGCTGCCGTCTGCCACCAAACGATCATGTACGGCCTCGCCAACCAGTTGCATGACCCCGGCTTGCGTCCCTCCAGTTATGATCCATGTTCCTAAGAAAAGTAACAAAACTGCATTATTACCAAATTAATTGACTGTTGTATACTATACTGAGTCTTTGCCACTTTCTCTGACATATAAGTATCACTAATCCTGGATCGAATTAGGTTTTTTTATATGAAGAATAGACTGTAAACAATTTGATCTATTTGTGATTCACAAATAAAAAAACAATCAATAAGTTGCTGTTAACGTGCAGCCGATAACTAACCAATTCTGTCCTTCAAAATGACGCGTCTGTCACACTTTGGATGACGGATACTTTCTGTGATACCGTGGAAATGCTAAGTCTATTTCTTAAAAGATACAAACATACGCCTTCTTCAAGGTTTTCCTCGCTGTAATCTGTATTGTTCTGTGAACCTTCATTTTGGCAACTGTTGGCTGGCAATCTACAGCATGCCCCGCCCGCCCGCCCGCCCGCCCGCCCGCCCGCCCGCCCGCCCGCCCGCCCGCCCGCCCGCCCGCCCGCCCGCCCGCCCGCCCGCCCGCCCGCCCGCCCGCCCGCCCGCCCGCCCGCCCGCCCGCCTCTTTTACATCACCCCAACCAGGAATTCAATGGCCTGAAGTATATAAGGTATCTGAGATCAGGCTCATGTTTAGCAGATTGTCCAGTTCAGTATGACGTGTGGTTACCTGTGTTGTGCGCCACCTCTACCAGTCTAGATAACATCTTTTTCACTCCAGGATCCATCGGCGCTTTATCTGCGCCCCCGGTCACAGATATCAACACATTTGGAGGTTCCACTTTCCATGTTTCCTTCAGCAGTTTCATCGCCTTGTCCATATCTGTCTCATGGTCAATACGAACGTACTGCAAGTAAAACGCCACTTATCAAACACCATTAAAACTATAACT
>OZ024861.1:945333-1022833 GCA_964017155.1 Oasisia sp. SBJ-2009 | reverse complement strand
GAAAATGAGCAGACTTTGTTTGTCGACATCTTCAAAGCGAAACTGAAGCTGAGCAGATACAAGGCGATCGTAGTTTAAGCCCTCCACTGCTGTGTGTTAGTAATGTAAATTTATTTCCTCATTCGCACGATAACATACAACATAATTCTAGATTAATGTAGCACAGGTGAACTGGCTACCAGAGATGTATAACTGATCGAGTTGTTAGTCCACAGCCATATTACTCCAAGTCTTCGCAAGTGAGAAGGTGCCTTATCGTCGGGCCAACATTTTTGGCGGGGCCTACATTGACAGAGGGGCGATTTGTGACAACATACAGCCACCAAACTTCTCACATGTCGTATACATTAAGCTACAAAATAAAAGAATTTACATTACTGAAACAGATATCACAACACAAACTCGCGCAAAGGTCGCCGGCATCTCAATATCAGCGGCGGCTGTCACGCGTTGTTTAATGATTACCGTAATATCGGTATTGTGTCGAGGCGTCGATTGTTAATATAGCCGTACATGGTTAAGGTTTAGGGTTAGCGCTTAGGATAAGGTTAGGGTTATCTAGGGTTAGTTTAGGATGATGACAAAACCGCTACAACATTGTACCGATGTTACGGGAATCGCTGAGTTACACGTAGCGGCTGCAGATGCAGTCGAGTTTTGCGCGAGTTTATTTTGTGAAGTACATTCTTTAAAATTAATAGACATTTTAAGTTAGAGCTACTTTTTCGTGGTTAGGTTAGAAAGTAAAAGATCGCCGAGATAAGATTATAGCGTTACCAAATACTTTTGAAAGGGCCGGGTGTGTGTTTGCGGTGCAACTGGAGGTTTAGGGGAGCATTAGCTCCGGTCATATTCATCACATCCGTGACTTGCGAAGACAATATTACTGGTTCGACTTAGCTCACTTCCGCACTGTGGCTGTAGTGACGACACATATCGATTAACTTACAACTACTACAAGTCTCGTTTACCAACTCTCGCTCGTAATTTCGCCAAGACGATGGTCCAGATGGTGAAACATATGTACATAATAATAATGAATGTTTGTATATATGCTTTTGATAACGAGACTAAACTATTAATTATCCATACACAAAATAACATTTATTAGAAAAAGAAACAATTAAAATAAAAACTAACGACGATTAATGTTGTTTCTTTATTTTACTTTGTGTGACATGTTTCAGTATTAATTTAATTTTGAATAGTTTTTATAATATACTATTATATGGTTAAAAGGGTGTCCTGGGCTTACTTAATTATTTATTATTTCAAACTCGGCCTGAGAGTCAATCACCGTCATTATCCCATTCTAGGGTAATGCCGCCCTGGCTGTCACAAACGCACAGTATAATTTCCCCAGGCATAAAAGGGGGCATGAAGTGAGAAGCAGTGGTCGCATGGTAGAGCGCCCAACTGTCAATCGAGGGGACGGTACGTGGTTCAATCCCACCTGCCGCCGTTTCGAAACGTAGGCAATTTCGTTCACCACACATTTGCCTATGTCTTTCGGAAGACACTAAAAGCCGGTGGTCCTTTCTATCTGGTATCTATGCCAGGGAAAATAAGTAAAAAAGAAGTAAAATATCCCACACAGGGGGAAATGTGTAACGTGAGAAAGTGGACTCACTTATTCGAGAGAAGGACAACTCTAAAACCCACTGACAATAATGATCTGCAAGTTGACCGGGGTCATTTAATGGCAGAAGAAGAAAGGTGCTGCCATCTCACGGCGCCTGGGCCATCGAGGTAAAACAACAACATCACACAGGATGTAACCAACTTGTACATTTATAAAAAAAAATTAGTGTCATTATGACAGATCGATACACTTAATATTGGAAATTAAATAATATTTAATTATTTATAGTGCCTCTTATAATAAGTTGGTAATTGCAATTATCAACAGTGATATAAAATGGCAATCCAGGATAAGACGACATTGGATCAAAATGTTGTATATACATAATAGCTTTTGTTGAGTTTTGACTGAATGTACAATTGTGCAATGTTTTTTTTCTTCTATTTACCATGTGCAATATTTTTATAGTTTTCTAGTCACTTGTATTTTTTTAATGTTTATGTGGACATCTGTATGACACTGACAGTCTGAAATAAAGATATTGAATTGAATTGAATTGAATTGAATTGAATTGAATTGAATTGAATTGAATTGAATTGAATTGAATTGAATTGAATTGAATTGAATTGAATTGAATTGAATTGAATTGAATTGAATTGAATTGAATTGAATTGAATTGAATTGAATTGAATTGAATTGAATTGAATTGAATTGAATTGAATTGAATTGAATTGAATTGAATTGAATTGAATTGAATTGAATTGAATTGAATTGAATTGAATTGAATTGACATTCGTAGCCTGCTAACTAGACCCGGCTAAAAATCCAATCAGTGATTATCGACATCCCTTCACATAATTCCGTACCAAGACCAAGTTACTGTCCAGATAAGAAAATTACTTTCGCAAAACAAGACTTTACATCGTCAAAAAGCTGTGATTTTGCCTCGCTTTCTGTACACGTTCTTTTTCCACGCTGGCCTTCGGAAGGCGCCGAATGGCTGGCGAGTGCCAGCCCAAACTTGTTCCCAGTTGTTGGCAGGCTTCTGTGCTATAAATATATAGCAATGCATATAGTGCCCGTGTTTAGGTAGGCGTATGTTACTGTGCACTGACTGAACACACACACACGCAGGTACTCTCTCACCCCCTCTCTCTTTCTCTCTTTATATATATATATATATATACATATACATATATATATATATATATATATATATATATATATATATATATATATATATATACATATATATATATATATATATATATATATACACATATATATATATATATATATATACATATATATATATATATATATATATATATATATATATATATATATATATATATATGTATATATATATATATAAAGAGAGAAAGAGAGAGGGGGTGAGAGAGTTTTATGCAGTCTCTGCGCGTACAAATGGTTGGGTTGGTGTTTTCAAAAAGTCGCCTGGTTTCTATGTACAATGAGTTACCGTTGTAGAACCGATCACACAACGTTTTAGTTGTTCAATGAATTAAAAATAAATTAAAAATTATGGTAACTATTATCTGGGACGTTGCCCCTAATCCTTTACAAAAGCTAACCCCATTCCATTCGAAATCCCCATTACCCCCTCTATTCTTCAGCAAAATTAGCTGCATAGCAATCAAAACTGACTTTTTTGCTGTTCAGTAAAATGTGCCACAATTAAACTAGTGAATATGATACACATTTTTCTTTATGGGTTGGGACTAATCTCACTATTATTAACCACCACAGAAAATGACCCCCACCCTCCAATCGGAACCGCCATATCCACTTCCGTTTTCCCGCTACAAAGCCAATGGAAGATCTATAGCAGTCTATAATTATTTGCAGAAGCAATCGTCATGTGCTTAGATGATCTGTCATCCACGAGCCACCAGTAGATGGCAGCAGCCCTAACGCGGCAAAGTAACCAGCCAAAGACAGTCCAGACAGCGGTGCAAAGGCAATCGTGGAATGCCAGCGAGAATCGTTCTATGCCACACTCGTGGAAACAATCTACTATTATGCCCATTGCCAAACAAACCTGGCGCCAGATAATTTAATGACTTTCGACCAGTGGCGCTTACATCTAGCATTGTTAAATGTAGGCCTATAGAAAGAAAGACTTGCATGTAATCAACTGATGAAGTATGTGGCCAATCGCAATCCCCTACAGTTTGCTTACAGAGCCAAAAGAGGAGTACAGGACGCAAAACTAACTTTGTTCAATTTAATTGCCCGTCAATTAGATACTTCTGGAACTACCGTCCGTGTCCTATTCATGGACTTTTCGTCGGCCTTTAATACTATACAAACCCATGTTCTCATTAAAAAGTTTTTGAACCTTGAGGTTAATCCTGATCTTATTCAATGGAGTAGGCAGTTTCTACGTGATCGGCCACAGTCCGTCAGACTGAACGGTCCTCTGTGCAGAGATCCCGTGCTGTCGGACGACATCGTAGTAAACACCAGAGCTGCAAAAGGATTCGTCCTTTCCACAATTCTGTTTTCAATGTATACGAACAACATATCGTCTAACAATTAATTTCTTACCCTGATTAAATATGCAGATGACATGACCCTTGTAGATCGTCTTAAAGATGAGCACTCTCTTTCCGAATATCTCCTTCAAATGGATGCCATAACTTTTCAGTTTAAGTCCAGCTTTTTTAAACTTAATACAACTAAAACTAGAGTTAATGTTTGGAGGGAGAGGAGTACTCAGACGCCAAAACGGGTATTCATAGAGAATCAAGAAATAGAAATAGTGAAGAGCTTCAAGTATCTAGGTACATTACTTGATGCAAGCTTATCAATATGTGATCATGTTGATTGTGTTTACAAGAAAGCGCAACAACGACTGTTCCTACTGAGAAAGCTTAAACTTTTCGATGTTAGCCAGCACATTCTCCAACTTGTTTACAGGGGTTTAATAGAATGCGTTCTATCTTTTAACATAATCACGTGGTACGGCAATGTCAGTGCCAAGAATAAAATAAAGCCTGCTCGTATTGTCAACACTGCTACCAAGTTGACAGGTAACGAACAGAAACACCTGTCCAGTATATACAATGCTGCACTGAACAGGAAGGCCAGACAAATATTGTACGATCCTACCCATCCTCTGAATGACGCTTTTCAGAAACTTCCGTCAGGGAGACGTATAAAGGTTCCACTGGCTAAAAAGAATGTATTCAGGAAATATATTTTAATTTTGAATGCTAAATTTTAAGATAATGTATACTTCTTTTATTCCATACATTTATTGTAGGCCTACTGATTTATCTAATCTTATTTATTTACCAATTTTAGTAAATATTATTAATGTTATTACATTATGTCTTATCAAAAAATAGTTTAAGGAATATTACTTGCTTATTTATTTATTATTTAGAGTACTTATTTATGTACTTTATTTATTTACTTTACCAATTTTAGTGCTGATTAGTATTATTTCAATATTAATGTGTCTTATTAACCATATGTATTATGGCTCACTATTCTTATTACTGTCATTTTACTGTGTAACTGAAGAACAAATTTCCGAAAGTTAATTAGCAAGACAATCACGTGGTATTGTGGCGTCAAGAGGAGTTATAAATGTAACGTAACACTTTAAATCTGGGACACGAAACGCGTTCATTAGTTGCGTTCGCTTTTGCAACCGGAAGGACGTTCACCGGTTCGAACCTTTAATAATTATAAACCGAATTATTTAAAATCAATGAATGATGTACTGTTTGTGTTTTTATTGTTGTAGGTATTATTTATTCGCCACGAAAATTAAAACATGGTAATTATATAATTACCGATAATGTATATTTCTAAATTTAAATTATTGTTAGTGTTACTACAATTGAAAAAAATTTGATTTAATTGTGTTGATAAAAGAAATTTATAAATATGCTTCGTCGTTATATACAATTAACATTTTACATTTTCGTGGCATAACAATAATCACTACAAAAATGAAACAAATACAAGCAATAGTCTACATCATTGCTTCATGATTCGATCGATTTATAATTATTATTTTGTGAAAAGTTTAACAAAAAAGTGACACAAAAGTCAATGGTTCGAACCGGTGTTTTTCTGATTGTAAAAGCGAACACAGCTAGCGAACGCGTCTTCAGTTGAGCCACGTACGGTAACAATCGGATTTCTATTCCAGGATTTAAAGGGTTAAATGTTACAATTAACTCTTCCTTCACACATGGGCGTACTATTGATTATTTATGGTTTACCCAACGTTTATTTCTTACGTTAAATACATACTATCTGTTTGTAATGTATTTGTTGTGATGTGGATCATGGCACGGCAGCTGCAATCGATAAAATAATCACTTTGAAAATGAGCCGAAGACGGCAGCGATCTCGAAGCTCAGACAGGCTTCAATGAAACATAGACTCCCTCCATTCCACTCCCCGACTCCCTCCATGTGTGACCAAGGCCGTTATTATGTTGGCCATCAACGATTGGTGTCACAATTCACTCAGTCCATGACATAATCTGATTGCCATGCTGCCTTGCTGGTGCTACACGCGGTCTGCCAGTCTTCGTAGCAGGTGTAGTAACACGTAGTAACCAGGTGTGGGTGTTACACAGCAATGTCGCGAGTCTCTGTCACAACATTGTCATGCACGCTCGACCTCAGTGGCTTCGGGTGTCACACTCGACGTAGGTGCATCTCGTATCGAGGAACGACTTCCGACTCTCTGTTCTGTAGAACCGAACCGAATGGTTTGTAGGCGTTCTGCGGTGTGAACTCAGTGTCCGTGTCCACTAAAGTCTGGTTCTCTCTGACACACAGGAATCGTTGAATCGCTGTCCGCACGTCGCGATCGAAGATGATCTATAATAATAATAAAGTTTATTTCAGACAAGACGTCGTCCATATATATACATAAAATACAATAAAAAATATGAAAAGTACTATACATATAATATAATCAAAGCAGTGATGTGATCAGTGTAAAGATGTGTAAAGTTAAAAATAAATTATGAATAAATATATCAGGAAATTAATTAAATAAGTTGTAAAAATAAACAAATAAAACAAATTTGATTAAAAGAAACACAATACAAATGTTATGTGTATAATAGTGACCTCCAGTAAGTGTACATACAGCTCTTAAAATGAATATCGGTATGGAGGTAATTAATAAAAAGAAGATTATCCGACTGATGAAGACGACATAAAAGACTAAATATGGATGAACGAATGCGTTCATTGAAAGATTTAATGTAGTTGGTGGCAAATATAAAACTTGCGCTACATCTAGAGGGTAAGTTGAGTAAAATTCTGAGGCTATTATTGTATGCGACGGTAATGCTATTGAGGCTATATTTGTTGAATTTGCACCAAAGACTAGACGTGTACATAGGAGCACAGTATGCTTGAAATAGAGTAATTTTGGTGGAAATATTACAAAGACAAAATTTCCGAGCTAATACATTAGCTTGTGCATAAAGGCATCTTTTTTGTCTGGCCATGTCGTCATCATCAGTTAGGTTATTGTTGATTATATGACCAAGATATTTACATTTAGTAGTATAAGATAATGAATGGTTATTGAGATGGATACAATGAACATTTTTCATGTCCTGGGGCTTGTTGTCAATAACCATACAAAAGGACTTCTTGACATTATACGTAATATTAAACAATTCGCCATACCTGGCACAACAATCTGTAAGTTTCCTCAATCCAGCAACACTGGGAGAAAAAATACAGAGATCATCAGCATACATCAAGTGGTTGATTAAGGTGCCAGCATAAAGACAACCAATTTGTAATGTGTTTAGATTAACACTTAAGTCATCCATGTACACATTGAAAAGACGGGGGAAAGGATTCCACCCTGTTTAACACCATTAGAAACAGTAAAAAAGCTAGAAAATCCCTGGCGCCATCTGATGGTAAATTGTTGGGTACCATACCAGTGGTATAGAATGCGTACACTAAAAGCTGGACAGCCACGATCAATTAATTTACCAAATAGCTTGCTGTGGTTTACTTTGTCGAAGGCTTTGGAGGCATCCAACATAGTAACATACATAGAAGACGCATTAGCAATATAGTTTTAAAAAAGTTCTTTTAACAGATATATGAGCATCTCAGTAGAGTGATGCTTTTTAAATTCAAATTGATTGTCACATGTAATGAGAAATGGGGTAGCCCTGGATAATATTAATGATTCAAATAGTTTGCTAGCAACTGTGGCAAGAGCAATGGGTCTATAGTTATTATTATCTGACAAATCACCAGATTTATTTTTAATAATGGGAGCTATGATTGTTGTCATCATAGTATCATGTAAAAAACAATGTATTAACAGACTACTATAAAGCAGAGACATAAGAATATGTAGTTTTTTGTTAGCATACTTAAAATGTTCATTACTGATATGGTCGTAGCCGCAGGCTTTACCAACAGGCATAGCAATTATTAATTCTTGTAGTTCTTTAACTTTAACAACCATGTTGTCGCTAATTTGAATATTGCTACAATACATATCAATCTTATGAATGTGAACAGTAGACTCGGGTACAGAATTAAGCAGTGATTGGTAATGATGAAGCCACATATTTCTGACATTTTCAGCACCACAGGCACCTGCTTGTTTGATGCCCTTCCAAATTTTTTTAAAATCATGACTGCTCAGATTGGAAGCAAGTCGCTCGGCTTTAAGAGATTCAGCATTTTTTTCACAACGTCTTTTGTTGCGTTTAAACTGGGCACGTTTAATTTTCATTTAGTCATACAAAGGACCATGTCTCGGACTCCCAGCAGACCGCCAGATGAGAAAAGTTTCTCTGGCAGCCTGATGAGAGTCCCTGACCAGGTCGTTCCAACCAGGAACATTGAATTTTCGGGATGTGTTATGCGTCTTAGTAGTGATGACATCGGAAGCATCCGTAAGAGAATTTATGATATCATTATGAAATTTGCACAAGAGCAGCTGGTGGGCTTCAGCATGGCAGTTAGGATTGGTACAACTTAGAGCAGTATGTGGGACATCAATGCCGCGTAAAAGAGAATCAGATTTGGTGCAATAGTTGAGGTCATGGGAGGAGGCACAGTCCCACATGGGACTGGGCTTACAAGTTTGTTCCGTAGTGCACGATTCAGAAGTGGGTAGGATCTAGGGGAAGGGCGCCCAGCAAACAAGGAACCATTTCTGAACCAGTTGACACGTGTCATACTGGTTCATAAGCCCACTTTACCCGCGGGGAAAGTGGGCTCCAGTCAGTGAGAGGTTCACAGTATTAACTTACATATGTATAATATATAGGTTGTACCTAGTAATTGTACAGAATTATCATTAATAAACTATTAGTTGTAGTTTAATTCTATAAAAAAAATGCTATCTTAGATTCAGGGCGCTGCCATCTTGAGACTAATGCGCCAGTGACGTAAGCAAAATCGTTTACATCACTGGCGCATTGTTGAAAAAGGCATGGATTGGCGGAATCATCACTAAATATTGTGATAGTGACTTATGCAACCCGCGACGTACTGGATACATCAAATACCATTGGACAGATATAATATGTGAAAGTGTATGCGCCAATGATGTAAGCGATTTACATCACTGGCGCATAAGTCTCAATATGGCAGCGCCCTGAATCCAACATCGAGCGTTTCCTGTAGAATTATACTATAATTAATTGTTTATTAACGATCGATCTTCGTGCAAAATTATTATGCACAACCAATATATTACACATATGTGAATCTCACACTTACTGTAGTATCCCTTTTAAGCGCCGATCGACTTAATTTGCCGTGGCCTCGACGTCTTTCTTGTAAGAGCTGCCTGTAATGTTCCAGGTAGTCCCTCTGTAGCTTGTCGCACTGTAGCCCCATGGGGCCCACTTTGGCCTCTGCTATAGATTATCGGTCTGACGCCATTTTGGGATTAATGCACTTATTCACTTCAAACTGAAATTGCTCATTTAACTAACTGTGGCCTATTGCTCCATGGACCACATTTACACTTATGTACCCTGACAATTTACGAAAAGGTGGTGTTTGTAATACACATCAACTATTTTAAGAAAAGTACCTAAAACACAAATTTGCTACTCACCATTTTGCATTCACACCAAAGACACAAATACATTGTTGAATTGTGTGCCCTGAAGGGTCTGTAAATACTACTACCGTTGCTTTGACTGCATAGTATACTTGGAATGCTGTGACAGAGGGGGCCGACGTTGGTTGAGGGGCCCACTTTACGCATTCCCCCACATCAGAACCTTTCAATGACGATTGTGACATATTTCAACATTACTGTTGACAGCTAAAACAATTAGTGTCAAGTCTAAGAAAACGACCATGGCATATAAACAAATTGACAGTGCCACATCCAGCATTTGGGATGCCAACAGATAATTTAACAAGATAAACACCGTCATATGTAATATTTCAATCATTCACTGATAGTCATGATCAGATGTGGTGCCTGTATTAGCTGTATACCACTATGCCAGTTTTGTGGTAGACCAGTGCAAGCAGACCGTACCAGATTCGACTACCAAGTACACATATGATGTACACTTCATTGAGCTTTTTTAATAGATTTGTGAAGATATATTTTTGAGCAGTAATCTAGACAGCTGAACAGAACCACGTGTCACGGGTAAATGGGTGCATATTGTTTTAATAACAGCAATATTCACAGCAGGTAGTAGACATAATTAATAGTAGACATAATCTACCTTTTAATAAATATGGGTTTCAACTCCATTTCGGCCAGAATTTCTCGTCATCATCGGTAGAGGGACATGTCACATTGGTGTCATGTGAACCAAAAGGATGTCTCAGTTCCAGATTGAGAACATTGTCGCTGATGACGAAACTGATGCCAAAATAGTCAGCATTAAAACCAGTTTCTTGTGAGATATATTATGTCTAATATAATACGCCAACATACCGGAATTTCTATACATTGAACATTCATCGGGTGTAGTAATACTTCAAAGATTGCACAATATAACAATATAATAAGATGACACACAACTCGTATACGAGTCAACTGCTTAGCTCATCACAAATCCTCTTCTTTGATGTCAATGTATGCGAATAACATAATCAATATATTTAAATTAAATTTAAATATATTAAATATTCGCAGCTGGTTTAACAAGAGTGTACGATTGTTTAAAATGAACGGCTGAAAGAACCAACTTCAGTCATTTCGTCTAATAATTTTACAAAGCCAATTGTCAGGTCAACATACAGCTTTCAATTCACAGATCTGGTAGGTCAAAGAATAATACTGATGTTGACAAGAGCATTACTGAAACGTGCAAAATCGTACTACACATTGGTGTGAAAATTCAAATTGTTTGTAACACTTGAATATAATATGGATCTAGAATTAAATAAACTAATAGTTCACCAGATGATTCTAACAACACTACATAGAAACTGTTGCACAGATGAGATATTGCAGCATGTAGATTTGTTATTTTGTAAAATGAATTCAAAATAAGACAACGGAATGAAATCAAATGGAGTAGGCACCATAAATGAGTGAGGTTGACACTTTCATAAAGGTCACCAAATTCCTTGAAACTGGACAAACAGATTTAAAGTCATTGTTAACAGGAATTTAAAAGCAATATGTTGTTAGTGAGTGGACTCCCACACAGAAACTAGCACCAATGAAGGATGATGATGGCAAATACTTACGTTGCCTAACAAATATAACCCAGATTTGTCATCCCAAAATTGGTAAGCCTTCAGCAACCCTTCACATATGGTACAACTAGCTGTACAAACAGGGGTCGCACATTAAAGCTATATTGATAACAGAGTTAATAACAGGTATATAACTAACTATGCATTTCTTCACAGTTTCTAAACGGGAATTTTCTATGAGAATAGCTTTGAATATATTAGTTGTGATTTTACATAGTGATCAATTACGCAAACAGTAGTGCTTCAGCAGTGTTTGATTAAACTGGGAAAATTCATATTGATATCCGATTATAGATCACCACAATAATCCGATTACATAGCATTATAATATATATATATACACATGAGGAATGGTCATGTGTGTATGCTGTGTACACACTACGTACATATATACAGACATTCCACATTGTACAGACTTCCCATACACAATTACATAGGCTTATGGTTTGAAAGGTTGCAATGTATATGGCCATATCCTGTTTTAATATGAATTCGTTTCAAATGTAAAAACCACGATAATGTATAAATGTGTATCCTTCACAAGTGTGTACATCCTAATGACAAACTTACACAGCTACACCAGTTAAGTACCTGTAATTAGATCTGCAACAAACATTGCAGATTTTCTTTGATGCAGGTATATGTTTCAGCCTGATAGACGGCAACACTGAGACCAGAAATGTCAGATGCCGGTGAACTAATTAAAAACACAGTGGATTTGTACAGAATTTCAAATACAAATATGTATATCAACCAAGAGAATGTGGCACGGCTATATATATTATACACGCGTTGTGACTGACACCAACATGTCGGGGTGATCATGTTGACTGCATGGCGAGTAGGTTGTTGATTGTCGTGTCCTTGTTGCCCAGGTTCGTCTCCAGCAGAGATCTTACCACCTCCACGTCAGTGTCCGGGAACATTTCCTTGATCTGTTGCACGTCGTCCTCCGTGAAGCGAGGGAGAACTGGCTGGACCGCGGTCATCACAGGGCCCGGGCTCCCTGTCAACACACAGCTGACGGTCAACACACAGCTGACGGTCAACACACAGCTGACGGTCAACACACAGCTGACGGTCAACACACAGCTGACGGTCAACACACAGCTGACGGTCAACACACAGCTGACGGTCAACACACAGCTGACGGTCAACACACAGCTGACGGTCAACACACAGCTGACGGTCAACACACAGCTGACGGTCAACACACAGCTGACGGTCAACACACAGCTGACGGTCAACACACAGCTGACGGTCAACACACAGCTGACGGTCAACACACAGCTGACGGTCAACACACAGCTGACGGTCAGGAAATGTCAACAAAACACCCAACTGTTCATACTGCTAATGTACGCGTCTAAAATTTAGAAGCGATCAACTGGGAAAGTTTCTAAAACCAAATAGTTGAATTTTTTTTATATAACAGCTATATTGGATACTAAAATGGATTCTAAAAATACACAGGAAATGCATAGCTGTATAACAGTGGCACCATACCGTGTCTTGGTGGCATTATGCCATTGATAGATTCGTGCCTTCCGCTCTATCAGCTGTGCACTTTTCAGACAAAAGGGAATGCCAGAGTATGTTGATGGTTTTGTATTTTCATTCAATTTTTATTAGTTCGACCTGGTCATGGAAGGTTTAACTGTACAGTCAGCTGGTGCTGTAACATGCCATGTGGAATACCAGGTTTGATGATAATATACAATTTCAAAACCATATAAAAATACTGGTTCAACGGTATATTAGTGTACAGTACACCACTCTAGTTGTGTTTAGTTTGTGAGGCTGGTGACAGACAGTATACAACTCTAGTTGTGTTTAGTTTGTGAGGCTGGTGACAGACAGTATACAACTCTAGTTGTGTTTAGTTTGTGGTGTGGTGACAGACAGTATACAATTCCAGTTGTGTTTAGTTTGTGGGGCTGATGACAGACAGTACCTGGCGTGGGGTAGTAGTGGGGTATTGGCTGTGGGGCTATCATCGCTGGCTGACCAGTGGTGTACAGCAACGGCTGCTGGACCACCATCTGCTGCATGGGCACTTTCTGGACAACACAGAACAGACATCGTCACACCTACTGCTGGGCACTTTGTAGAATTCACAGCAACAGACACAGTCTCATAACTTAAACTGCAGCACGAATAACACATTCCATGAAAAAACACAAATTCACACAACAAATTATACAAGATAGGACTAAGTCGGGAAACACCAAATACAGTTTTTTGTGTGGAAATTTGAGAGGACTAAGAGAGAGCAATGAACTGACCGAGTAGGAGATGACGAGGTTGATCATGCCCTCCCTGGCGTCCCCCTGCTGACCACTCAGGAGGTACCAGTCGTCACACGTCTCCCCCGCAAACACACTCTCTGGGATCTGTACATGAGTCCACGCGATACGCTCGTCCATGGTAAAGGCTCGCTGCAAGACACACTTACCATGTTACAAACAACACTTACCATGTTACAACGAACACTTACCATGCTACAAACAACACTTACCATATTACAAACAACACTTACCATGTTACAATCAACACTTACCATGTTACAACGAACACTTACCATGTTACAAACAACACTTACCATGTTACAAATAACACTTACCATGTTACAATCAACACTTACCATGTTACAATCAACACTTACCATGTTACAAACAACACTTACCAAGTTACAAACAGCACTTACCACGTTACAAACAACACTTACCATGTTACAAACAGCACTTACCATGTTACAAACAACACTTATCATGTTACAAACAGCACTTACCATGTTACAAACAACACTTACCATATTACAAACAACACTTACCATGTTACAAACAACACTTACCATGTTACAAACAACACTCACAAACCATCCTGTTGTTGTTAATTATGAATTACCAGGTAATTGTTAGGCTTTTACATTTGCTGATACATAAAATATTGTTCCCTCATTTAAATTTTATTGCAGAAAGAGTTTGTAGAATATTTTATTCCTTAACAGAACTCGGAACAATATTCTTAATTATTAACAACTATTTTAGCACGTGCTACACAACTGATACATATATATTCCTTACAACATTGACTTTTTGGTGAGTTTCAGGTGAGAAAATTCACTATTTTTGTCATCAAATGGTAACACACTGACACAATTTGGAATGCTTTCAAATCTGCCAATGTTGTTACGTTGTACATAACATGGAGTAAAGATGTGTGTTAAATTACTTTATTACATCCACAAGTGTCAACACCTATGTTACTCACCTCATCAAAGATCTCGACATAGATGCTGTCCACACCCTCAGGTACATAGCTGCAGGGGAAACAAAACCGTCTCGCAACATTAAGGGATAAACTCATTATAATAGACATATTTTGTTACTTTGTAGTATTGCCGTGTAGTTTTATCGTATTTATTTATCTATCTATTTCCTAGTATCGTCAAATTGTTTTAGCATATTTCTTCCAATATTTGATCATTTTATTTATTTTTGCTGCTGGAATTTTTGTCTACAATTCTATTTTGTTGATGTACCTCATTCAATACTATTAACAGCCACTCTGCATATTTTATTTTATTGTGAAAATACATTACTATGATTTAAATATGTTTTTATGCACCTCCTCAGTGTAACATGTATCTCCAGTCTATAGACAATGAAGTTAGTAAATTTATAAAAGAATTATGCATATGGCAGGAGATAAACATTTCCCCACACACACCAAGGCTCGAGACTTACAATCTCACATTGCTATTATCATTTGCGGTCACATTATTCACTCGCTATATGATACAACCATTGCAACTTATTTCTCTGCAAACAAGCACAGCAATTTAAACATATGTGTCATATTACATTTCTATATTATTTCGATATGTAGTGGTAATGAATCAAATGAATAATCGCTTCTGTAATAAAAACAATCGCTCTTGGTTTTTGCATACAAGATTTCACTGTGCCTTTCAGAAATATACCATGACTTATAATGTTACAAACCAGTTGAGTGTTTTGTTCCAATTTGGACTCTTTGCACCGTTGTGGGCTGTCGGAGTCTCAAACACCGAATGTCCAATCCTCAAGCGACAGTACGGGTCCATCTTCGTGAAGCCATAATTCTTTGCCAGTTTAGCCTGTTATCAGACAACACACCGACTGAAAACATGAAATAGGTCGATTGTAAATATGAAATAGGTGGATTATAGAACTGTCCTCAAATATTGATGTCACTGGCTGTGACTCAATCCTTCCTAAATGACTTACTGTGACCTGCCTCCAGGTCTAAGGAAGTGGTCATTATCAGTATAGGTAATTATTAGGTATACCTAAGGAATCAGGGATATTACACTCATCCTCACTCAAATCTTGTGTTCTCCAATGTATCCACCAATACTATACCCAGATGCCATTGGTTAAAATAATTTGTTTGGACAAACTGATTTGCACCATCAAACAAGGGACCAAGGTTGTTGAGAGTGAATGAGCTGACAAACCTGTATGACCGTGACGGTCAGCTTGGTCTGACTGACAGGGTTGAAAGTGTAGCCTTGTGGGTGAACAACAGCCGGGTACTGCTGGGCCAGGGTGGTGTCTGGCATCCGCAGGAAGTCTTCTGGCAGGTCTCCCACCATCACCTGTCACGTGACACGTCAATTAAACACAGTCTCCCAGCATCACCTGTCACGTGACACGTCAATTAAACACAGTCTCCCAGCATCACCTGTCACGTGACACGTCAATTAAACACAGTCTCCCAGCATCACCTGTCACGTGACACGTCAATTAAACACAGTCTCCCAGCATCACCTGTCACGTGACACGTCAATTAAACACAGTCTCCCAGCATCACCTGTCATGTGACACGTCAATTAAACACAGTCTCCCACCATCACCTGTCACGTGACACGTCAATTAAACATTGTCTCCCATCATCACCTGTCACGTGACACGTCAATTAAACATAGTCTCCCAGCATCACCTGTCATGTGACACGTCAATTAAACACTGTCTCCCAGCATCACCTGTCACATGACACGTCAATTAAACACAGTCTCCCACCATCACCTGTCATGTGACACGTCAATTAAACACAGTCTCCCAGCATCGCCTGTCATGTGACACGTCAATTAAACACAGTCTCCCACCATCACCTGTCACATGACACGTCAATTAAACACAGTCTTCCACCATCACCTGTCATGTGACACATCAATTAAGCACAGTCTCCCAGCATCACCTGTCATGTGACACGTCAATTAAACACTGTCACCCAGCATCACCTGTCATGTGACACATCAATTAAACACAGTCTCCCAGCATCACCTGTCACGTGACACGTCAATTAAACACTGTCTCCCAGCATCACCTGTCATGTGACACATCAATTAAACACAGTCTCCCAGCATCACCTGTCATGTGACACATCAATTAAATACAGTCTCCCCCATCACCTGTCATGTGACACATCAATTAAACACAGTCTCCCAGCATCACCTGTCACGTGACACGTCAATTAAACACTGTCTCCCAGCATCACCTGTCATGTGACACGTCAATTAAACACAGTTTCCCAGCATCGTCTGTCATGTGACACATCAATTAAACACAGTCTCCCAGCATCACCTGTCATGTGACATGTCAATTAAACACAGTCTCCCAGCATCACCTGTCATGTGACACGTCAATTAAACACAGTCTCCCAGCATCACCTGTCATGTGACACGTCAATTAAACACAGTCTCCCAGCATCACCTGTCATGTGACGGTGCGTGGACAAAACCCCCTCAGACAAAACCCCTTCCATACATAACTCCCTCTAGATATAAGCCATTTCCGGACAAAACCCCCTCATCAATGATACTAGACAGAGGGCAACTTGCTTGAATAGCACCTTTATTATGCTAGTAATCATAAAATATTTGGTTTGTATTTACATTTTTACATACCAAATTATATATATACAGTAGTCCCCCTCATGAGCGGACCCCCTGATGAGTGGACACCCCGCTTGTCGGGACAGTATGTCGATGTACGGATCGTTTTGCCCTGTTAATGTCCCCCTGATGAGTGGACACCCCGTGGACGCAGACAACGGACAGCATATGTTGGTTATATGTCCCTCCTAAAGCGGACAGTAAGCGAAAACACGGCAAAAAATAACGAAATATTTTGATAACAAGATGGCGGCGGACAGGACGTCGTGACCCGTGCTGTGTGACAAAACAAAGGGTAAACTCAAACAAAGAAATTCTACCTAATTTACCCAATTGGGTGTGGATAATTTGTTTTATTTCTGGCTGTGTGTTGTCTACCTGTTTTTTGTGTGGTCTCACAATGACAATGCCAGTCAACTAATTGCAATTGAGTTCGAGACTGAGCTCAAGTTCACAGACAGACACTGGCTGCACAGACAACAAACTGAACAATGACTTGAATCAGAGTTATTTAAATAACTTCTTACTTTCATGACTGAACACTGAAAACAGTTTAATTGATGTTTAGGTGCAATGCCTACCCCTTGCCTGTCGATGAAATTGTTTATTATAAGCTTTCTAGCAGCATCGCGAACAACTCCGATACCCTATTATCGCTCATCGCATACGTTCCAGTTGTTTTGTAGTACGAAGTGCAATCCTTTCACATCTATACAAATAATGGCCATCCATACATCTACACTACATGTGCATGTTTGTAAATGTATGTACTCTTGATAAGTATTACTATTTGAGTACATTAGACATGTAAATGAACAAAAAATGTTTTAACAGACGATCGATGGCAGGCTTATTTAAATTCGCTTCCTGTCATGCCTATGTCACCATGGCTCAGTCTGGCTCACAAATAATAAATGCAGTGTTAAGCTTAAGTTTTGCATGTAAAGTTAAAGTTTGTTATGTAATAAAATAATAGCATCTAGATGCTGCTGCTTTTCATGCAAGGGATTATTTGCGACATCTGATACATATCAGAACAAATATGCTAATGTTAGACCTAGAACACAAGTAAATTACTTAACATTATATTTATTGATCCATGACAGTATTTTCTTTGTTACATATACACTGTACATGCACACAATACATTTTTCATACGCATAAACAAAGCCCCCCCACGGCCCCTCCGCCCATTCCAGAATGTCTGTCCCCCTGATGAGGGGACACCCCCAATGTAGGGACACTTTTGCTTGGAACCAGTAGTGTCCGCTGAAGAGGGGGACTACTGTATATATATATTATATATATATATAATAATAATAAAGCTTTATTGCCATATTCAACGTGCATTACATGATGAATTGGAATGTAGTCTGGCGTTGACTCATATAGTGCCTATATATATATATATATATTATATATATACAAATTATATACAATATGTATATATTATATCTATAGCTTATATTTATTTGCCATATTTCATTTTATTGTATATATATATATATATATATATATATATATATATATATATATATATACAATAAAATGAAATATGGCAAATAAATATAAGCTATAGATACAATATATACATATTGTATATAATTTGTTCTTTAAAATGAAAAAAAATATTTTAATATAATAAATAAAGACAAAGTTAAAATAATAGATTATCTATTTAACAATAATTGTGGTGTAAACTAGTTAATAAATAAATAAATATACATAAAATGTCCTTTAAAATTGTTTAAAAAATATATATATATATATTATCTTCTAAAAAAATTATTTAACTTAGTAGACTAACCTGGATAAACCAACAGGAGTAGGAGATCATTGCCGGGCCACAGGACACTCAGTGTCCATGAAGAACACTAAAGTACTGACCCGTGAATCCAACTGGCACAAGAGAAAAGTGAAGGAGGCCATATACATCAGACAGAGGGATTACCCAGACAGAGAGCCACTACCATGAACAGAGATCAGGGATACCATCTGCCTGCCATCTACAATCAAGTCATCCCGCCGAAATCTGAGGCAACACACGTGACACCAGTACGTGATCAAGGCCCGTAGACGACGGGTCGAAACGTCGTACTCGCTTCGACAATAATGCTCCAAAGTAAGTAAATCATACTAAAATAAACCATTCTTGGAGCCATGAACAATATATTTACTATGGTTATGGGTTGTTCAACTGTTCATAATGTTTATACAATTTATTTGAGAGCATCATAAAAATTGTTGCTAGTAGTTATAATTGTCTTAAATTATTGACATATATCTAAGAAGGGCGAAGTACATTTAGATAGATATGTTGGACTTTCGATAAGCCAAAGGGCTTCCTTGTCCACTTGCCATCTAGAGTTGATTCTCTAGGTGGCAATCTTATGGAGAATATTAACTGGTGTCGTTTTACTTAAGCTATTGTGTTAACAATGTTGTTGCAAATACTAGTCTACAGCATCAACTGGTCAATTCAATTATAAGAACTGCTTGACTGCTTCCCGTGCTGGTATCACCATTTTCAACTGACAGAGTAATAAAACAGTAAAAATGTACGTTTTTGGGTACTTTTGCAGTTTAGGCCTGCACCTCGAAAAAAACCAACAAAATGATCACCTACGACGACCAAACTTCGCAGGACGTATCTACTACACTTGTACTACGCGTATGCACTTGTCATGTGATCAAAAAATAATAATTAATGCCTGAAATCGATCAAAATGTGTAAGTAAATAACGCGCTTTCCAGGCGCCACCTGACGGAGTCTGTGGCAGTAGGGACTCGGCGAGGAAAGCGTGTTATTTACTTACACATTTTGATCGATTTCAGGCATTAATTATTATTTTTTGATCACGTTACAAATGCATACGCGTAGTACAGGTGTAGTAGATAAACCATACGAAGTTTGGTCATCGTAGGTGAACATTTTGATGGTTTTTTCGAGGTGTGGGCCTAAACTGCAAAAGTACCCGTTTTTGTATAGCACAGGAATGGTCAAAGCACTTTATAACTTGTCGTACGTGTGTGCCTAGTTCAATCTTTGTATAACTTCGTTCTTCCACGACACTGTCACCGTATGTGCATGAGCTACTCTTCACTTATGTCAGTTATGATCACTACGTTATGTAAATGACTCACAACAATGAGTGAATGACACAGACACTGTGATGTCACTGACAGACACTGACATTTCGGTGACTTAGTCTTAGTCATACGCAGTAAATTATGCCCGCAGAATTCCACGTTGTTTTTACCTCAAGAACGGTCAATAACTGAATGAATGCCCATGACTGAGCACTGAGAGTGATCGCCTCAATGTGTGTTTTATGTTGTTGTATCCAAGGTCCTGATGTTTTTAGGGTATTACCGTTTTTAGTGTTTGCCTGGGCAGTGGGGCTGGGCAGGCGTCACCATTTGTGGTTTATTTGTTTTTCTTCCTACTCTCTTCCCGTGCATGACATGACACTCTAAAGACATTATCTGTTAAATAACAAAACATACACACTAATGTTGTAGTCGGTGTGAAGTGAGGGTCATGAGCAATCACCTGAAGTCAACGTATATAGGCTAAAATGCAACATTTACCTGCTGGCGTCGATCCCCTATCTGATTCGCCATGTTTGCTTATAATTTGTTACCATAAATTATGTTTATAGAGTGGGTCGTTGGTTTCCGAGAAACATATGTCCGATCACGGTCTTTATTTCAATTAAAAAAAATCAATGTTTGTCAATTTCCACCTGACATTATTATTATTTTACCTGTATTTTTTTCTAGATTGCTCTTTTTATACGTAACAAGTATAACTGATCAAATTGATTCGTGTAACTTCCCCGCACCAAAAGTATCGCCATTTCATTATGTACGGTATCGCCATTTGTGCACGATTCCCGCGATGTGGCGCCACCACTTTTCAATCCACCTAAACGACGGATCGTATTCACAAGGCTGCGCGTGATCTCTGTTTACGTGTGTTGTTGCTTTAAACTGTTAATTTATTTTTAGGATTTTACAAATGCAAGTAACACGTACCATTCAGATATTACATTTAGAATTGTAAGTATGACACAATAACAAAATTATACTCCACTATTTACGAACTCACGCGCAAAACAACAAGGCTGGTAAATTTATAACTAAGTCGTACACATAGATATAAATAGAACACGCCACTAGTACAAGATCACTTGGCCGTTATCAGTTGACACATGATACTTTGAAGTCAACACGCCCGGTGACAGCCAGGCTACAACACGACAGAAAGGCCACTGCAGTGCCTGTATATACATAGGACTGCACCAAGTTTTCTACATAATTATCACGTTATTTATTTACAAACATCTGTTAGCCAGTATTGTTTAATTGTGTACAATGTGTTCAAACAGTTGACTCTCTGATATGCCAGTATGAAACAAATCAACAGGCTTATACTTAGTACACAGTGTCTCGCTGTGTAAGGGGTGAGTATAGTTTAGTACTACTTAATTTGTTGTTCTACCAGATCCACAATTGTTGTGGTGTTTTACAAAAAAGTCATTTAAAAATCAACCAACTGAAGTCCGTCCTCCAAAGACATTGGAGAGAACACCACGTGTACACCTATATAATTAATTACAATTTTACAGATTAAAAAACAGACCATGCAAAGTGGATGAGAGAATAGGGAAAACAACAACAAAACAGAGCTGCCAACATTATTAGCAACAACAGTAGTAGAAAAGGTAGAAAAGTAGTAATATTAAGATAGTGTCAATAGTAATAACAATAAATAAATAAAATTAGACAAACTACAACAAAACAGCAGGGATGTCATGGTAACAGGTTTCCTTAAAATGACCAAATTTTCACTTTGCTCGGCATTCAGGTATTTTCTTTTCATCTGGAAATCTGCAGAAGGCATCTACCCATTATTAATAATTAGTACCCCCCTAGTAGTCATAAAATAGTACCATATTATAATTAGGCTATTAGATTAATATAAAATATGTCACTCACACTACGACTATGCACTGTAATATTATTAAAAATCGGTTTGGTACATAATTCATCCAACATGTATTATTGTTGATCAATTTTCATATGACTGTAATGTCTTAAAACTATTCATTTCCTAAATTAATGGAAGTGGACCATAAATATGTTCGCTATAACCTAAGCTATATATTGTATAACTGAGATTCTCACATGTGGAAAGAGACTCTGGATCCTGTTTTCTGTCGGTTGGTACAGTTGTACGCTACACAGGAAATAACCATACTTGCTCTTTCACATACAATGACTGTTGTAGCCAGCATGTCCCCAAATGGATTAACGTTGTTGACATCAGTGTCAACCACCGAACTGGCCAGAGACAGAGTAGCCATCTGGGATATATATTGACCTCAGGTTAAACTCATTTCCAGGTCACAACCCTTCCCCTAACGACTATAAGCTGGAGGCTACAACCCATCCCGCTGAATCATTATTCACATAGCCGAGGAACCACAGTGACCATTATTTAGATCCATACCCCAACACAGTGAACCAACTCAAAACATTCAACAGCTGGCCCTGCTGGTCTACACCAGAAATTAATCATGAGCTGTCTTATATGGCCTAGGGCTAGGCCCTAGGGGCACAACGACACACATCCAAGTTAAAAATTTCGTCTTAGCAGACTTTTTTGACATTTATTGCGTTGCTCAACAGTTCTATTCTATATATCCTGCCAGTGAGTACGGCACTTTCTGCCGTGCTATGTGAATTATCGCCAGTGGTCCACCGCGGCCTCAGTGCAGCGGGCCAGCTTGTCACTCTAGTCTATAGGGGAAAGATTAATGATCTAACTCTGTGGTCGTACAGCATCTTTGTGAATGTGATTCGGCAGGTCCGCCCTGTCGCACCGGTCCGCCTTTTAGTGTAGGCCTAACTCCAAAACAACCTAGCTCTGACAGCGCATTCTGACAGCACAGTCGTCTGAAAACAAATACAAATTATGGAAAATCCGTCAATACCAGGTCCTGCTGAATGTGGGTGAGTTGTTGGTTATTAAATTAATTAAAGTAATAAAATAAAAGCACCTAGGTTTAATGCCACTAGAATTTAACCACTGCACAGACTTGTCGAGAATGTGATCACCTAGGGCTAGGCCTAGCTATCACTATCACTGATAGTACCAGTATCAGCAAAGCCAAAAGACAGCACCCAGCTAGGCCGTACGTGGCCCAGGGCATAGAGCATCATGAAAAAATAGTACTAGGCCAAACATAATAATACTACGTTATGTTTTCAGGGTTAGACATAATAGTACGGCTACACATAATATACACAAAAATTAAGTACTACTGTACATGGCTACAATATTCATTTATTAATTATTATAATTGTGTAATTACATAACTGACTGCAGAATTACGGACGTCTTACTCTTACTAACTAAGAGTCTTAGACTTAGTCTTAGTACTGTACGTCTTAGACTTAATTAGTTTACTTAGTTAAGACTTAATTATATTTTCCGTGGCCATGTAGTCCATCTACGTCTTAAGTTTTAAACCCACACATATGAGTTTTGTGGTATATTTTCTTCAACACAGCTAGCTAGGTCACCATAAAATGTGAAGAAGTAGAATAAAAATAGTTTATGAATCAATAAGTTGCCGAAGTCGAAGACTGCATGAAATTAACACAGCTCAGCCTGCTGAAATACACAGTTTCCACAGCACATCAATTATCAAAGAGCACGGTTCAAGTTCTAACAATATCATACATTATAGGCCCTTAATTAATTGCTATTGGTCCGAACCCGGACATACGTTAAAGTAGCCATAGCTCCAACACTTCATCTGCGCACGTATCTATACCTACCAATACAACACTGCCTCCTACCGGAGAGTGACTCTAGCTCCGACAAAGTGCCGGATGCCAAACAAATCTACTATAACTCTGGCATTGACTAACTGTCGGAAGAATGTACTATATGGTGTTTTTAGCATGCACATTTTTTAATGTAATTTTTTAATGCTGATATTATAAGTTATTTGAGTATTTTTACCTTTGACTCACTTAGGCGCCCTGCTGCGCACATTGTCCAGTGCCTGCGTGTGGCGTCATGTCAGTTGAACATTGTTGTCCCATTTGTTACATCATATACACATACAAACTTCTAAATAAAATATAATATGTGTATATGCGCTCACACTTACATACAATGTGGAAAAGTGCCAGACGAATAGCTGAGAAGTTACGGGCCCGGAGCTATAGCCAATTCGTACATTATAATTCCAAACAATTTAACACTGTAATTAAAATAAAATTAATGACTTGCAAAACCGCTGTGGTATCATTTTCTAAACACCCATTGGTGTAAATGTTTGAGAATAGACCCTACCAATTAATAGTAGAAAACAAAGAAATAGTGTGCCTGGTACTTCTGCATGGATGTTTTCTCCCAGGACTAATTTGGCACTTGCAGATGGATGATTGGGCCCACGTCACAATTCATGACGAGTCCTGGTTACATAAATAATTGATTTAACCCTCACTAGAGCAAATGGTTATAACTTATAGATCAGCAATAACAAATGAAACTTGTACGTGTTTATGTCAACTATATATAGATGGTATATATCTATACTGCCACCTGACCTACAGCCGATCTGGTAGTCACCTCACAGACAGCATCTGTTGTTATGCAGAATGTTTGTTATTTTCAGGGAGTCGTCCACCCATGATTCAGAACTAGACCCCGTCACACATGTCATTAAAGTAGAACCCAAGATGCGGGCACAGACCTATACACATGAGGAGACACAGACCTACACACCCGATGAGCGCCAGACACAGACCTACACACCTGAGCAGCGCCAGATGGTGGAAGCAGAAGTAGCACGTCTGAAGAAACAGAAAGTGGTGCGGAAAGTGAAAGGCAGCAGAAGTTAGTATTAATGTATTAACAATTCTAAGTTAGTATTAGCTCTAGTAGTCCAGTGAAGAGGTCTGCCAGGGAATAAAGTGTAAAGCGCTTTGAGCAATCCTGAGGAAGGGTTACTGTGCTATATAAGAACTAGTCTAGAATTTTAAGTGATTTTAAATTGTTTTTCTTACAGTCAGTAAATAGATCTGAATAATATATTATTACCGGGTAGTACTTGATGAATTTATTTGGTGCCTGGGTAATAGTATTTAATAGGATTTCACTATCATTAATAATGTCACCCTGGGAACTGAACCAGTTACCTTATTAGTGAGGTCCAAGTATTAGTGGACCTCGTTTCTTATATATACTTAAAACTACTATCATGGAAATACTTAAGGATTGTCCTCATGTGGCCACAAATGTGAGTGTGCTTACTGTGCTATTATTACTATAAAACAAAGTTTTGCCATACCGATTTGATCATTGTTAAATGAATTTATATGACTGACTTCTGTGTAAATATTTTACATCTAACTGTTGTGCTTACAGAGATCAAACACATCCTAGGCAGAGGGCAGCAACAAGAACAGACCCTAAAGGTGAAGGTCACGCCAAAGAAGACCAAAACAAAACCCAATATCAGCTGTGTCTATTGCGCCCACCTCAACTGGTCATCCATGTTTAGAATGAAGGAACTAGAATATCTGAAGGAGAGAGTGGAACTCTTGAAAAACGAAAAGAAGACATTACAGGAACAGCTTAGAGAGAGAGACGGTGAACTTAGAGAAATTAGATCTCAGTCGGGCACAATTGAAACAAGGACTGCTGATGGCAAGAAGTTCAGTAGCGACCTGCGGCAAACATTGTTCCACTGCCTGGAGCATTCTGTGCACCCACATCAAGTGGAGACGGTGGTTAGAACTGCAGTTAAGCTACTTGCGAAGAAAGAGCTGTCTAATTTTCCAAGTAAGCGGGCAGTCACAGCCATGCTGCGGGAGGTTGTGCGCGTACAAGAGACTCAATGATGTGTTTGATTTGATGATTGGGTCTGATATTTGTTATTATAATTTATATGTGTCAGAACATGGTGAATATTTAGGGGCAGAGGATCACCAAAACCCTCCAATCTACATCCATGGTAGGCTGGTCAATAAAACCTCCAACTAACTATTTGCAAAATATTGGGGAGGTGAAGATTTGCATCCCTCTCCCTGAGCACCCCGTCTCCCTGAGCACCCCGCCTTCCTGAGCACCCCACCTCCCTGAGCCATGACATCCGTTCTTCGTTCGACATGACACTCTATAAAAACATTATCTGTTATCAATAAACCACCTCCCTGAGCACCCCGCCTTCCTGAGCACCCGCCTCCCTGAGCACCCCACCTCCCTGAGCACCCACCTCCCTGAGCACCCCACCTCCCTGAGCACCCCGCCTCCCTGAGCACCCCGCTCCCCCATTCTCACTCGTGTCATTAATTACACGCGTGCTCCAATTGTAACTGATATTTCTAAACATGTTATACTTGATGTGAATTTCAAAGTAAAATGCAAACATTTAGTAAAGCTCTGCTACATCATGATACAACTATAAATTGTGATGGTATCACTTCTGCTGACAATACCTGTTTATGTAGTCCTATTTATTAGAGTTATCTAGTATATGTAATACATGATTATACTGTAAAAAAGTTATTGGACAAGTTATTGGTAATTATTAATATATTCAACATTTTAAATAATAATGGTTTGATTATGTAAACCTAAAATCACTTGCATCTGTATCTTTGTTATGGATTACTAATATATACATCTGTATATATATATATATATATATATATATGTATTATATACTATAAAAGTTATTTATAATCGTAACTGAGTGTTTATATATATATATATATATATATATAATAAGGTATATATCTATTATATATATATTATATATATATATATCTGATCTCAGTGACAATTTTCATTTTATTAAAATGACATTTAATAGCAGGCGTATGACTAAAAATAGGTTAGTATAGATTGTGTCAAATGTCATAAATACATTTATGTGACCAATAATTTTTTGGTAAATATTTCATACTAGATGTGAGTTGTGTTTGCATGTGAAAGATAGATCATGGTTAACCATGTAAATGTAAAATATGCTTTTGGGCAAATTTTGTCATATTTAAGCAGTGCATATAAAATAAATGCTATATAGTATATCTTTAATTGCACTTGTTTTCTTTTTCATTACATGGTATATATTATGTGTGTGACAAATAGACAGCAAGGGGGTGTTACTCAGCTAGGGGGTGTTACTCAGCTAGGAGGTGTTACTCAGCTATGGGGTGTTACTCAGCTAGGGGGTGTTACTCCGTGGCTGCCAGCAACAGTTCACCCTTCAAGTTTTTTTTATTTTAGTGAGCACTTCACATGCATTTCCCATTGTGTAATAATTTGTTTGTATTGTGGCCAAATAAATTATGTATTCTAATTTTCCATACTGTCATGAGTATGACTATACCAAAAAGAAAAAAAAAACATTTGTGTGATAATTAATGATAGTTGAGATGTAAGCATATTACATTTATGTTACCTTTTATACAGTGTTATGCCAATCTGTCAGTGCACTCGTACTGACAGATTGCTCTGAAAATGCACTTGTTGGGTTCTATTGGGGCACTTTTGTTCCATTGGCACAGTTGACCCTGTTTTGTCGACCCATTTGTCACTCGTTCTGTCAGCGACCACTGAACATATGTCATAGTTGAACTATTGGGAACAAGAATGGACTGAGATTTACTTGAATTATTATTTTTATATCAAAGTGATGTCTTGTATTTTAGTGAGTGTTGTAAACACTTCTGAACGGAGGTCTACTTTGGATTTTAGTGTATAAATAAAGTTATTATAATTAATATTATAAGCAGCCACTACATACACTAATAAATACATGCATACATCGTACCATGGATTTCCATTATTGTGAGGCAACAATATCTACATCTAATGCACCACAAATGACACAGTTCTCCTGTGGAAGCCTTCAGGTGCTCTGAGAAGACTTTGTACCAATATGACTGAGACGTCACTGACAGGGACACTGGTCTCTGTGAAGCGGGTGTGTCTGACATTGACAGACAGAAAACTGGGAACAGCTCATTATGTGACAAGGTTAAACGTTATGCAGATGACATAAATAACAGAGGTGTAGGAACCCGCCAGTATTGAGGGAGGAGAGTTGGAGAACAGATTAGTCCCCAGCATCCCCCATCTTGATATATAATGAGCTGAGGCGATAGTGAACAAGAGGCTGTTACCCCTCCTCCCCACCCATCCAGCATCCCCTCCTCCCACACTCCTCCTCCCCATCCCCCATCTTGATATTTAATGAGCTGAGATGATAGTGAAGAAGAAGCTGGAGCTAATGCAACCTCTCCTTCCACACCTGTCCAGCACCCCCTCCTCCTGCACCCTCCAGCACCCCCTCCTCCAGCACCCCCTCCTCCTGCACCCTCCAGCACCCCCTCCTCCAGCACCCCCTCCTCCTGCACCCTCCAGCACCCCCTCCTCCTGCACCCTCCAGCACCCCCTCCTCCAGCACCCCCTCCTCCTGCACCCTCCAGCACCCCTCCTCCAGCACCCCCTCCTCCAGCACCCCCTCCTCCTGCATCCTCCAGCACCCCTCCTCCAGCACCCCCTCCTCCTGCACCCTCCAGCACCCCTCCTCCAGCACCCCCTCCTCCTGCATCCTCCAGCACCCCTCTTCCAGCACCCCCTCTTCCTGCACCCTGCAGCACCCCCTCCTCCAGCACCCCCTCATCCTCCAGCACCCCCTCCCTGATATAATATGATGTCAACAACATCGGAGGTGTGGGAAGGCAGTTCTGAGACTGACGCTCCTGTCAACCTCTCCCAATACCAATTATATCCTGATGCCAGATTGCCAGTGAGTAAGTCAGACACATTTTCACATCGGTTTGGAATGAAATCCACAACGCATCAAACAATTTAGCAAGAAATGGATGTATCCAGACGTCTCCACCGAGTGACTTATTAACAAATAAAACAAATGAAAACATCCAGAATTTGTTAGCTATTATGGGAAGTGGCATCAGTGCAAAATGTCTTGATACACCTGTGTCAGTGTCACGTCATAACATGCACTGCTGCATATTGCACCGGTACAAGTGTGTGGGTAAAGCAGGGCAGTCTACAGTTCTTGTTACAAGACTTGCTTGGTGACCCATGTCTTCGGTAAATATACTTGTGATAAATTATAAAATCAGTAATGGTGAAATAAATAAAGAGAAAAAATATTTAAGAAATTAAATTGTTTATTACATCAGTTTACAGAGGACAAAGGATCAGCAAGTGAGCATGGCTGCATCATGACTGATTTAGCAACTTAGGAAGAGAACATTCATTTCAAATAGAATGTGGTGATGTAGTATGTTTATTTATGACAAATAGTCCATATGTATACATAAAATACAATGTAATTAAAAAAGTAAAATAATAAATAAGTGGGTAATAAAAATAAATAAATATGTCATGAAATAAAATTGAATAAGTGATTAAAATAATTATTAAAAATAGGGTAAAAATTACAATACAATATTATGTGTACAATGGGGATCTCCAGTATGTGTACATCAAGCTTCTAAAATGTATATCAGTATGAAAGTAATTGACAAATAAAGGGTTTTTCAGACTGGTGAAGACGACATAAAATGCTAAATATAGATGAACGAATGCGTTCAATAAAAGATTTAATGTAATTGGTGACAAATATAAATCTTGCACTACTTGGGTACATCTTGATGGTATGTTAAGTAAAATTCTTAGACTGTTATTGTATGCGACGGCAATGCTTTTCAAGCTCAGATTTTTGTTTAATTTGCACCAGACTTGAAGTGTACATTGCTTGAAATAAAGTAATTTTGATGGAAGTACTACAAAGACAACATTTTTGAGCTAAAACATTAGCTTATGCATAAAGGTATCTGTTTTGTTTGACAATTGATGTCGTCATCATCAGTAGGACTGTTGTTGATTATAATTATGACCAAGATATTTACATTTTGTAGGATATGGTAAAGGATGATAATTTAGATTAATACAATGAATATTTTTTTATATATTATATTCATGAACGTAGTCAAGACTATCACACAGGTTTGAAAACATTTGAGGGAATTAGACATTCGCTAATTTACCTCATTAATAATAAGGAAATTGCATGGTAATTAATAGGAAAAATAATTTCGATACTGATTGAAAGAAAATGGCACATACTTTATCCTGGTGCCAGCATAATACATTTTGATTATATCTAACAGCACCTAAATTTTATTATTTACTGATGCCAAATACGTATTTGACGAACACATTACGTCAGATGTTGCATGAAATTGAAATATACATTATCATTATATTATATTATATTGCACACGTTTCAAAGTCATACAGTATTGGGAAATAATATTTGATGCATCTGATAATCTAACGCAAATTAAAACAGTAAAGTTCAGAGCTTTATTTAATGTGATCTCAATTGTGTTTGTATTTTATATGCCAAGTTAAATTATTTCTTGAAGTTTTGCGATCGCCCAATATTATAGAGCATCTCTATTATAGTGGTCTGACCCCTTTCGACGGGCCGCGGAGTATCAGCCTGACGCCGAAGAGCTCCTACTTCCTGTTATGTCTGCCGCCTGGCGAAGAAAAATTGTTGTCGTTCTTGCATAGTTCATGATATTCGTTTTTTCGAAATGGACTCCGCACCGTCACTCGAGACGGTGTTAGTCGCACTGAATGCACTATATAGAAATCCAGATACGACAGGAAAAGAGAAAGCGTCTGTCTGGCTAGGCGAGCTTCAGAAGTCGGTAAGTTCCAAATCCTACTCTGTAACTCACCGCATACACACGTTTTCTGGCACGCTTCGGTTAACCGACTTACCGAGTGAGTTACCGAGAAGTGAGCCCTAATTTCGTGCCTCCCCCACTTTATGGAAACGTGATGCTATGTTGGTTTTCATCTTTCGGATGACAGCTGAAAGTGACAGCTACGCATTGGATCGAGTCTACACTGAAACTGCTGCTATTTCAAGCGTTGATGTCCGTACATCCAGCTCCCCATCCAGCCATCCAGGCCAGCCTGCACATCTCACTCTTCTTAATCTTATTCCTCGTCATTGAATCTACTTTCACCAGGCCCCACTTCAGAAACACATTGACACAATCTTAGACAAACCCATTAATTGTAGGTAGGTTTACATACAAAATACTACAGTTTGCCATAAATCATTGCCAGCTGCCAGACTTTGATAACATCAAGCAAAGTTTATGTCATGTAAAAGGATACCCACGTAAAATGTGTCAAGACACCAGGTGACAGTACTCTAGTTTCATATTGGACACCAGGTGGCAACACTTAATCGTTAAACAATTGGACGAGACTATTCGCAGAGCAGCTCTGAGAATAATTCACCACTATTTGCAGAGCAGTGACGTCACTGCTCTGCGAACTCCTTGGCAGTGTTGTAATTTATATTATTTATCACTGTAGTCAAGAAATGGAATATATAAAATACGAGTATAGCAGTTGACACAAAATATAACTGCTGTGACGGGGAATTGAACCCACGCCGTCGGCGTGACAGGTGGAATGCTAACCACTACACAACCCATGCTGCTTACAACATTATACCTGCCTCGTCATTGTTAGGACAGAATAGTATTTAGAAAAAACTTCTAAGACTATGAACACATGCCAACTGTATTTAGTAATCAGCTAGTATAACCTATGCACTGAGTTCTAATTATCCAATTAACACCCTTTCCTACCAGCTCTGCGAATAATAGCAGCTATGTTTACTTAATTCGTAGAGCAGTGATGTCACTGCTCTACGAATCGTGGCGAGTGTGACCTTATTCGCAGAGCACCTCTGCGAATAGCCAGTCTGTAAACAATTTCACTGAGGCAACAATACATATCGCTTACAATAATGAGAACACCTCGCAGATACAGTGCTGTGAGTCTGTGCAAATGAAATCGCTGCATGAAATGGAAACTATGTGTGCATCTCACCTTCTGATTTACAGTAATGTTGATAAACATATATGAACTGGCATATTTGTATAACTATGTGTATGTACTGTGTAGTCTTCTGAGTGTCTAGTATATTCTATGCATGACGGTTGTTGGTCAATCACCAAGTGTTTGGGTTTGTTCTAGTTCAGCAGTCATCAGGAACTATGGCATTTCACCAGAATGTACCCTTTTGAGAACATTAAATGAGTATACCTGGCTTGTTGTTTTAGTATTATAATGTTGATTGTATTTGTAAATGCTTAGTTTGTGTTGACTCTTGTAAGTATTGAGGCACAAAGATTTGCCTTTCTTATTTACAAAGCTTAGCTGATAATAATAATGAATAATATGTAAACAGTAATTATTAAGATCCTAGATGCGGTATTAAAACAGCTGTGTTTTATTTGTAGGTGTATGCATGGCAAATATCGGACCAGCTCCTGCAGCTGAATCAAGACATTGAATCATGCTACTTTGCTGCACAGACCATGCGAACCAAGGTTAGCTTGAAAAACAATTTTGGCCAAAAATATGTATGTTGCCTTTTGAACTATATATGTCTAAATTTGGTTTTAAGACACATGCTGTCAGCATCTACACACATTTTTTTCCATAATTGTTTTCATCCTGTGTAAGAATACATTCATTATGATGTCTTAATGTCCTTGAAATAACATTTCTATTGACCAGGCTTGCTATTCACTAATGTTCCTTCATATTCATAAGTTCTTTGTTATTTTATTCAAATGAGATAAAATACCAAGTACGTCATGGTGCAGTCTTTTTGTAGGCATTCAGTGAGTCATAATTATTATTTTGCATGGCGGTATTTATTAAAACGTTTCTTACATAATATATTATATTTCTGAACATGATAGCGTCTGTTGATCATGATGTATCTAACATGTTACTGGATGTACTGTGTTTCTACGACAGATCCAGTACGCCTTTCATGAACTGCCGGCAGCCTCTCATCAGGTAACTGGATTACTAAATACTTCTTCACTTGGAATTGGTGCATTTACACATAACATGGACACACACACACACACACACACACACACACACACACACACACACACACACACACACACACACACACACACACACACACACACACACACACACACACACACACACACACACACACACACACACACACACACACACACACACACACACACATTTTCTTGTAATAGAGTTTCAAAACACAATGAACATCATTTTTGATGTTATGTTGTTAGATGTTATTATGATCTAAAATAAACTACTCACATCCACATCTGCAACAGCCAGTGGGCAGTAATCTATGATTTTGGGTCTAAACACAAATGGTTCAACTTCACTTACTTAATTTGTGCCATGTACTGCAAGGTAATACATTAATTTGTTGTTCACCGATGACATACATGCTTTCAGTCGCTGCGTGATTCACTGCTTAACCATGCCACCAGAATATCTGAAGAAACACCCCCAGTTATTGAGACACAAGTGAGTGATTTCATTGACTAAAATTATAGGTATAAAAGGTGACTTTACAGATTTATTTATGCACCCAATGTTACTGATAGACAGTTTGGTGTACAGTTTAATCTTGATTTACAGCCACGTCTCGATTAAGGTCACCCTAACTAGTACAGTGTGTGGTGAAATGTAAGAACTGCATTCTGCTAATACAGTCACATCTGAAGTCAGGTCACTTTGACACAGCCCATGGGGGTGACATTAGTAGATAAGTTCACTGTAAAACCTAGAAAAGCTAAGTTCTTATATAGCTCAGTAGCCACTCCTCGGGAATGCTCAAAGCTCTTTACACTTGACTCCCTGACAGACCTGTTCCCTCTAACACCAACCAGGTACCACCCAGCCATGCAGTAATTAATGTTTGAGGACTATTTGTACACAAATATCCACTACTGCCTATAGCCAGGTACTCGTTCATACAGCTGCATGAACTCTAGCACTGTGGGGTAAAAAAACTTGCCAAATGTTTGACACGGCAACACAGGATTCAAACACGGGTTCTGTGAACGGTAACTGTCAATAGTTACATTGACTATCTCTGCGTCAAGTAATCAAGTTGTCTCTGCATTAAGTAATCAAATTGTCTGTGTTAAGTAATCAAGTTGTCTGTGTTAAGTCATCAAGTTGTCTGTGTTAAGTAATCAAGTTGTCTGTTTCTTGCAGCTGTGCCTCGCTGTCGCTGATCTCAGCCTCCAGATGGCGACGTGGAAGGATCCTGTCCCCGAACTCATTCAGAAGTGAGGGTCAAGTATAACGCAGCAGTCACTAGACTCCCGTTCTTCTCTGTTGTCATCATTCTTGCTCTTGTTGATAGGTGTTGACTGTCAGATAAGGTTGAGACAAATCTGAAATTTCCCTCGAATTAAATATCGAATCGAATGTCCTCGAAATTTCGAATCAAATATCAAATCATGTCGGCGTCATCCCATGGCCGTGGACACAAGTCGAAACTGGAGTCGTCAGCATCATGGCCATATGCATCAATTTTGTTACTTTCTGACCTAACCATGAAAACGACTTCTTATGACCGACTGTATAAACACAATACATCTCACTTTCAGATTTGGCCAGAATCCACAGCAGTGGAACTTCCTGTTGGAGCTCCTGACAGTCCTGCCAGAGGAGGTAAGAATGCCACTTCCTGTCCACGTAGTGATGTTATCTATCTAACGCACTTGCAGTAGGTTAATTCACTTAAATTACAGTTGCTACACCGTCATTGTGTTCCTTGCCACAGATCAACAGCCGGTCTCTGAGATTAGGCGCGAATCGTCGCGCTGAGATCACAGAGGAACTAGTCAAAGCCTCACCAATGATGCTGCAACTGTTGGTATGTTTCTTAGCAAAACTCATTAATGCTCACATTATTGTGGTCAGCAAAAATTGCCTATGGGACCATTTCAAATTGTGAGGAAAGCATTCAGCCACCTTGCAAAACTACAAATCTACAATTTAAGTAATAAATTTCACAAAGAACTACCAAATAATAGTAATAGTAAAAATTCAAGTACAAAAAACAATTAGCTGGGATTAAAATAATAAGATGGCTGATAAAATATACATTCATAAAATAAAATCAACTAGTAGGAATAAATATTGAATGTTATTAAAATGGTTGACATATTGATTGTTCACTTACCATCATTACATGTCAGCATATTGATATGTAAATCTATGTGGGTGTGTAACTGTTGCGAGTGTTGTTTTTGTTGAGATTGCGGTGTTGTGGAGCTATTACGAGTGTTATTTGTGGAACTATTACGAGTGTTATTTGTTGAGATCGCGGTGTTGTGGAACTATTACAAGTGTTGTTTGTTGAGATCGCAGTGTTGTGGAGCTATTACGAGTGTTGTTTGTTGAGATTGCGGTGTTGTGGAACTATTATGAGTGTTGTTTGTTGAGATTGCGGTGTTGTGGAACTATTATGAGTGTTGTTTGTTGAGATTGCGGTGTTGTGGAACTATTATGAGTGTTGTTTGTTGAGATTGCGGTGTTGTGGAACTATTATGAGTGTTGTTTGTTGAGATTGCGGTGTTGTGGAACTATTATGAGTGTTGTTTGTTGAGATTGCGGTGTTGTGGAACTATTATGAGTGTTGTTTGTTGAGATTGCGGTGTTGTGGAACTATTATGAGTGTTGTTTGTTGAGATTGCGGTCTTGTGGAACTATTACGAGTGTTGTTTGTTGAAATTGCGGTGTTGTGGAGCTATTACGAGTGTTGTTTGTTGAGATTGTGGTGTTGTGGAGCTATTACGAATGTTGTTTGTTGAGATTGCGGTGTTGTGGAGCTATTACGAGTGTTGTTTGTTGAGATTGCGGTGTTGTGGAGCTATTACGAGTGTTGTTTGTTGAGATTGCGGTGTTGTGGAGCTATTACGAGTGTTGTTTGTTGAGGTTGCGGTGTTGTGGGCTATTACGAGTGTTGTTTGTTGAGATTGCGGTGTTGTGGAGCTATTACGAGTGTTGTTTGTTGAGATCGCGGTGTTGTGGAACTATTATGAGTGTTGTTTGTTGAGATTGTGGTGTTGTGGAGCTACTACGAGTGTTGTTTGTTGAGATTGCGGTGTTGTGGAGCTACTACAAGTATTGTTTGTTGAGGTTGTGGTGTTGTGGAGCTATTACGAGTGTTGTTTGTTGAGATCGCGGTGCTGGAGACGAAGCGGGAGGACGTGCGTGTGGGGGCGAAGGTGTTCCGCTGTCTCAGTAGTTGGCTCACGGCCAACGCAGTGCCCCAGGAGAACATCATCGGCACACCCCTGGTGGCAGCCCTCTTCCAAGTCATGGTGGGTGTTGGTGGAGCGGTTTCTGCTCAGATTTGTGTCATGATACGTCTATGTCTGTGTGTAGATGGCGCTGTGTGGTGTGTGGATATATTTGCTAATTATGTTAAGCACGGTTCCTGATTAATGATGGTTTTCCGTGGCACTTAATTGTATTCATTTTGCGGTTTAAAACAACAAACTGACACCAGTCACCTACATGTAGGTCAGACTCGTGTGGCGCCACCTAGGGTACACTCACTACACCATGCTCCACAAATGTGTTTAGCAACAGACCCAATTTGTCCAACTGTCTCTGCATGAGGGAGGTAATCTGTGTAACAATGAATGCCTACACGTGATCAACATGATTAACATATCACACTCTTACTTACGAAAATTCGCAGTGTGTTCTATTTCTATTGTTTGATTTTGTTTACAGATGTTTTGAAAATGAAAAACCACAATACGAACTTTGCATTCCCCATTTTCCAAAACTTCTGATATATTTGCAAGTAATATATTTGCCAGTCGGTTGGGATCCAGGTTTTGACATCCACAGGCGTTGTGGACAGCTGTGTTACACTGTATAAAGTGTTGATGTGTTACACTGTGTATAAAGTGTTGATGTGTTACACTGTGTATGAAGTGTTGATGTGTTACAGTGTGTATAAAGTGTTGATGTGTTACACTGTGTATAAAGTGTTGATGTGTTACACTGTGTATAAAGTGTTGATGTGTTACACTGTATAAAGTGTTGATGTGTTACACTGTGTATATGTGTTGATGTGTTACACTGTGTATATGTGTTGATGTATTACACTGTGTATAAAGTGTTGATGTATTACACTGTGTACAAGTGTTGATTGTTACACAGTATATAAGTGTTGATGTAGTATACTGTGTACAAGTGTCGATGTATTACACTGTGTACAAGTGTTGATGTATTACACTGTGTACAAGTGTTGATGTATTACACTGTGTTGTAGATGGACAGAGAGTCGCCCTCCAACATTCACGAGGCTGTCACTGACTGTCTGTGTTCAGCTCTCTACATTGTGGAGGTTAGTGCTTCAACTTGCTATTCTTTGTTTATTAATATATAGTTCTTTAATACTGGAATTAATCCATTAAAAAGATGTGCTGGTTAACCATTTCAGTATTAAAGCACCCTGGCTTGGAAGGCTGTGATCACTGAATACTGCTTCCCCATTGACTTGATGTGAAAATTGACTATATCACTTAAAATTGAAATAGTACATTGGCATTCTTGCGATACACCCATCACTGACTTAAGTAATGTCTGCCATTACTGCAGTTGAAGATTTCTACAAATCTCGAAAAATGTCAACAGGGCAATAATCCATGAATAGTGCTATTGAAATACTGTGGAAGATGATATAGAACATGTGCTTCCACATAGTGGATAATGGTAAAACTGATTTGAATAGCAGACACTGTCAATGCCGAAAAACTGGCCTGTCACATTGCAGTGTCACAGGCAGTGCATGCTGAAATGATTAGTAAGTCCAAAACACAGTTTGCAGTTTGGCTGTTGACCGCAAATTACAGGATTTACTATTTGAAGACGGACATGACCACAAATGTGACAATGTACAAATGATTCAGCTGACTTCTTTATTATGTGAAAGGATGATTCCATTTAATGAATAATGAATGGTTGCTTACTTGCTTATGTCGTTTGAATGAATGAATAATCTGTGGTCGTCCAAATTCGCCTTATTTGTTTTTTTTAGGGTTTATGTGGATTGACTTACTTCTACTTATTTCTTGTGGTGTTTGTCGTAGGACTTGGATAAGAATGGTACATTGGCGCAGGAGTTGTTCCAAGGTGTCATGGCGCTGCCTGACGCGTACCATCTGTCTGTGGCATACGAGGACATGGACAAGTAAGTTGTCACTCGGTCGTCATGTCACCTAACTGTAGACAGGGACAAGTAAGTTGTCACTCGGTCGTCATGTCACCTAACTGTAGACAGGGACAAGTAAGTTGTCACTCGGTAGTCATGTCACCTAACTGTAGACATGGCCAAGTAAGTTGTCACTCGGTGGTCATGTCACCTAACTGTAGACATGGACAAGTAAGTTGTCACTCGGTGGTCATGTCACCTAATTGTAGACATGGACAAGTAAGTTGTCACTCGGTGGTCATGTCACCTAACTGTAGAAATGGACAAGTGTAATGAAAGTTACTCGTTACTACAATACTGGGCCAGTACACAGGCCAGTACATTTTATATAAGATTTAATGACTATCAAATACTACATGGACATATTTGCATATCTCTCACATGTACCAATGCTGAACTGATGTCTAAACCCCCGTACTTCCAGTGAGCAGCCACCTGCCATAGACAGGTACTACTGCTCTAATTAATTAATTAAATTATATTGTAGGCATTGTTTTCAAAAACTAGATTCATTGACAATGTTATTGTCTATTACTCTGAAAGTTGTGCTTATTTTAAAGATTTTTTAAATCATTAAATTCTGCATAAGATCATTCTTTTAAGTTAAACATGCAAAACAATAAGCCTGTGTTTGTGTGCATTTGCATTACATTTGAATGACATAAATGCAAGCTCTTCCATTTGATATTTTCAAATACCACTTATAGAAGACTTATAGAAAAAGAAAACCACACGTCATAGGTATGCTGATTATTGTTGTTATGCTGATTACTTAATTACCCACTATCCAGAAGATGGAGCCACCTGCACGAATCAGATCCCAACATTTGGGGAAGTGTGTGACTAGGTGTCCAGCTGTTTGGAGGCATTTGGGGGTCTAAAGGGTTAACTATGTAACAATATGCTAATTTTGTAATTTATACTTGTCACTGTTAATGCATGTTTGTTTTATTGTAGAACTGTAAATTACTGCCGCATATTCACAGAAATGGCAGAATCGTTCTTGGAAGTAATAGTCAACACACCAAACACAGTGAGTGTAGTTCACATTTTAGCTTGAACTATTGCCACTTGAAAATTAGCTGTGAAACAATACACATCTGCCCCATAAGAGTTTTATTTTGAGCTAATTTGATTGCAATTGGATGATTTATGAGGTGAAAGAAACAGGGGCTATAACAAGACAGGGCTACGGCTGTTCTGAAGTACACATGGCACCGAGAGGGGAATAGATGATTGACAACTGGAATTGAGATACGTATGTCGTTCTCAGGAAGGCTGTGAATTCTAATATATGTCATCACCTATTCAGCTAAAGCCTGATATAGAGTTAAGATTAGGTTCTAAACATGAGCAAATAAAATAATTCAGTCGTAGTTTTGAATATCCCTATTAGACTGTTGTTGTTTTGAATATCCCCATTAGACTGTTGTTGTTTTGAATATCCCCATTAGACTGTTGTTGTTTTGAATATCCCCATTACACTGATGTTGTTTTGAATATCCCCATTAGACTGTTGTTGTTTTGAATATCCCCATTAGACTGTTGTTGTTTTGAATATCCCCATTACACTGATGTTGTTTTGAATATCCCCATTAGACTGTTGTTGTTTTGAATATCCCCATTATACTGTTGTTGTTTTGAATATCCCCATTACACTGATGTTGTTTTGAATATCCCCATTAGACTGTTGTTGTTTTGAATATCCCCATTATACTGTTGTTGTTTTGAATATCCCTATTAGAGTGTTGTTATTTTGAATATCCCCATTAGACTGTTGATTTTGTTTTGAATATCCCCATTAGACTGTTGTTGTTTTGAATATCCACATTATACTGTTGTTGTTTTGAATATCCCCATTAGACTGTTGTTGTTTTGAATATCCACATTAGACTGTTGTTGTTTTGAATATCCCCATTAGAGTGTTGTTGTTTTGAATATCCACATTAGACTGTTGTTGTTTTGAATATCCCCATTAGACTGTTGTTGTTTTGAATATCCCCATTAGACTGTTGTTGTTTTGAATATCCTCATTAGACTGTTGTTGTTTTGAATATCTCCATTAGACTGGTGTTGTTTTGAATATCCACATTAGACTGTTGTTGTTTTGAATATCCCCATTAGACTGTTGTTGTTTTGAATATCCTCATTAGACTGTTGTTGTTTTGAATATCTCCATTAGACTGGTGTTGTTTTGAATATCCACATTAGACTGTTGTTGTTTTGAATATCCCCATTAGACTGTTGTTGTTTTGAATATCTCCATTAGACTGGTGTTGTTTTGAATATCCCCATTAGACTGGTGTTGTTTTGAATATCCCCATTAGACTGTTGTTGTTTTGAATATCTCCATTAGACTGGTGTTGTTTTGAATATCTCCATTAGACTGGTGTTGTTTTGAATATCTCCATTATACTGGTGTTGTTTTGAATATCTCCATTAGACTGTTGTTGTTTTGAATATCTCCATTAGACTGGTGTTGTTTTGAATATCTCCATTAGACTGTTGTTGTTTTGAATATCCTCATTAGACTGTTGTTGTTTTGAATATCTCCATTAGACTGGTGTTGTTTTGAATATCCACATTAGACTGTTGTTGTTTTGAATATCCCCATTAGACTGTTGTTGTTTTGAATATCCTCATTAGACTGTTGTTGTTTTGAATATCTCCATTAGACTGGTGTTGTTTTGAATATCCCCATTAGACTGGTGTTGTTTTGAATATCCTCATTAGACTGTTGTTGTTTTGAATATCTCCATTAGACTGGTGTTGTTTTGAATATCTCCATTAGACTGGTGTTGTTTTGAATATCTCCATTATACTGGTGTTGTTTTGAATATCTCCATTAGACTGTTGTTGTTTTGAATATCTCCATTAGACTGGTGTTGTTTTGAATATCTCCATTAGACTGTTGTTGTTTTGAATATCTCCAATAGACTGTTGTTGTTTTGAATATCTCCATTAGACTGTTGTTGTTTTGAATATCTCCATTAGACTGGTGTTGTTTTGAATATCCCCATTAGACTGGTGTTGTTTTGAATATCTCCATTAGACTGTTGTTGTTTTGAATATCCTCATTAGACTGTTGTTGTTTTGAATATCTCCATTAGACTGGTGTTGTTTTGAATATCCCCATTAGACTGGTGTTGTTTTGTCACTTCAGGGTTTTGGTGACTTGCGCACGTTGGAACTGCTGCTTATGTGTGTTGGACACCACCAGTACGAGGTGGGTACAGCGCCTGCTGTGGGGAGAACAGGAACTTAAGTCACATCAGAATTCATTAATTTGAGCAGCAGTTTTCACTGTAAACATTGTTCTGTTTGTTGTGTCTGTGAATTAAGGATCTTGATGATACAGAAGCTAGATTTTCTATATAATGTATTTCGTTAGATTTTGGTGGATTAGTTTATATAGAATATCTTGTTCTTTAAAATTTCCATAGAATTCTATGATATTTTATAGAATTATATTTACAGTAACTGAACGTCACTAAGACAATTATATGGAATTGTTAAGGCCACATCTATGTTTATAGAATTCTATTAAATTGTATAATTATTTTTGCAAAGTATGTAGTGATTATGGCTATAACTTTACTATTGATTATATCGTGTAGTATGGTGAGGCGAACATGGGAGGTACCACAACACATTTATATTATAAGATATGGCTATTATAGTTGACTCTAATTGTTGTCATTCTATGAAGTTGTCAGTACAGATCTGATGCATGTTTGTAGGTGGCCGACATAACATTCAACTTCTGGTACCGGTTATCTGAAGCTCTTTATCAACGCAATGCCCAGCCACTCAATGAAATCTTCAAGCCGTACATTCAGCGCCTCATAGTGGCTCTGTGTTGCCAGTGCCAGTTCGACTCGGACCATGTAAGTATTTGGAGGCTTCAGAACAATGTGACATGTCCGTTTTGTTGGTTCCAGAGAAAGTCATATATTTCATCCATTTTAAATGGAAACAGGAATTATGTTGGTATTTATAAAAAACAAAATCAGACAGAATCTTTAATCATATTCACCCCTCTTGCTCAAATCCTCTCTATGTTGTTTAAATGTTTGTAAACTATTGTAGATGTTTAATTCATCTGGCTCAAACCATATCTCTACTTTTGTATGTATTTTTGTGAAATGTTGTAGCAGATGTTTGAAACTGTGCTGTTGGTTTTTTTTGGCGTGTTGTTTGTAGGAAGGGATTGCAGAGAGCACTGATGAGTTTGTTGACTTCTGTGTGTTGTTTGTAGGAAGGGATTGCAGAGAGCACTGATGAGTTTGTTGACTTCTGTGTGTTGTTTGTAGGAAGGGATTGCGGAGAGCACTGATGAGTTTGTTGACTTCTGTGTGTTGTTTGTAGGAAGGGATTGCGGAGAGCACTGATGAGTTTGTTGACTTCTGTGTGTTGTTTGTAGGAAGGGATTGCGGAGAGCACTGATGAGTTTGTTGACTTCTGTGTGTTGTTTGTAGGAAGGGATTGCAGAGAGCACTGATGAGTTTGTTGACTTCCGTTCCCGTGTGTCTGAGCTCATCAAAGATGTTGTCTTCATCACCGACTCCTCCTGTTGTTTCATTCAGGTGCGTGAAACTCAACAGATTAGGTTCCAAAGACTTAATTACAGGTGTAATCTTTATCACAGTTAAGTTTAACAAACTCTCCCAGGTACGTAAACTACTACAAGTAGGATCCAGTGAGCTAATTACACGGTCGTATATGAACATTAATTTTTTTTATCCATGTAACCTTTTAGAATGGTGCAGTTATTTTGAATAAATATTGGAAGAATTTACAGTAAAATAGTATTTTTTACAAAAGCTTGGTGTCAGCTAATTGTGAGTCAACAGTGTCAACTGTTTATGTTGCTGACAATCCACTTACTGTGTGCGTTCTTTTCGTGTGGACCCCCGCACATATAACATTATTGCAATTTGTCAGAATGCTTATGTACTTTCTTGCCCTTTCAGATGTTTGAGAATCTCAAAAACCAGAGTGCTGATGCATCGTGGGATACTTCTGAAGCAGCATTATTTATAATGTGTGCAGTAGCGAAGAATATTTTGCCGTGAGTGTCCGTCAGATTATTGTTAAAATTACTATATTTTTTTTGACCAGTTTTATAAAAAAAGTTGGTCTAACTAGCCACAACAATGAAATTGAACATATTTACTGCTTGGAGGGCCTGCTTGGTTAGTCAGTTACCCACATGTGATGTTAGAATATGATGTCATGTATGTAAAATATGCAGGATTGTTTTTGTTATATTTATAAGATTAAGAATTCTGGAAGTATTTTGTTTGGCCAAAAAAAAAGTAAAATAATTTACATAAAATAATTTACATAAAATAATTTCAAAATATGTGTTCATTTCTATTTACTTAATGGTGCTAGATAGATATTTGTGTAAGAAAATAATAGTTCTGTATCATATAGAAATAAAAATACCTATTCACCAGGTGTTGAATGCTGTCACATGTTTGTAGGGATGACAATGAGATTGTGTCCCAGGTGTTGAATGCTGTCGTGTGTTTGTAGGGATGACAGTGAGATCGTGCCCCAGGTGTTGAATGCTGTCGTGTGTTTGTAGGGATGACAGTGAGATCGTGCCCCAGGTGTTGAATGCTGTCGTGTGTTTGTAGGGATGACAATGAGATCGTGCCCCAGGTGTTGAATGCTGTCATGTGTTTGTAGGGATGACAATGAGATCGTGCCCCAGGTGTTGAATGCTGTCATGTGTTTGTAGGGATGACAATGAGATCGTGTCCCAGGTGTTGAATGCTGTCACATGTTTGTAGGGATGACAATGAGATCGTGCCCCAGGTGTTGAATGCTGTCATGTGTTTGTAGGGATGACAATGAGATCGTGTCCCAGGTGTTGAATGATGTCACATGTTTGTAGGGATGACAATGAGATCGTGTCCCAGGTGTTGAATGCTGTCATGTGTTTGTAGGGATGACAATGAGATCGTGTCCCAGGTGTTGAATGCTGTCATGTGTTTGTAGGGATGACAATGAGATCGTGTCCCAGGTGTTGAATGCTGTCGTGTGTTTGTAGGGATGACAATGAGATTGTGTCCCAGGTGTTGAATGCTGTCGTGTGTTTGTAGGGATGACAATGAGATTGTGTCCCAGGTGTTGAATGCTGTCGTGTGTTTGTAGGGATGACAATGAGATCGTGTCCCAGGTGTTGAATGCTGTCGTGTGTTTGTAGGGATGACAATGAGATCGTGCCCCAGGTGTTGAACGCGGTCCTTCAGCTGCCAGAGTCCACCCACATTGCCCTGCGCTACACCAGCATCCTGCTCGTCGGAGAACTCTGTGACTGGATCGAGAAGCACCCAGAATTCTTAGGTGAGCTAACTTCCTGTACATCACTTCTTGTACGTTGTTTCCTGGAGTTCCTGTACATGCATTTGCATCTTCAAGTCTTGTATTGACTGACTGTCTCAGTATAGCATAGCAGACTTGTACAAGGTGTCACCAGTCTCTCCTGTCACAAGGTGTCACCAGTCTCTCCTGTCACAAGGTGTCACCAGTCTCTCCTGTCACAAGGTGGCACCAGTCTCTCCTGTCACAAGGTGTCACCAGTCTCTCCTGTCACAAGGTGTCACCAGTCTCTCCTGTCACAAGGTGTCACCAGTCTCTCCTGTCACAAGGTGTCACCAGTCTCTCCTGTCACAAGGTGTCACCAGTCTCTCCTGTCACAAGGTGTCACCAGTCTCTCCTGTCACAAGGTGTCACCAGTCTCTCCTGTCACAAGGTGTCACCAGTCTCTCCTGTCACAAGGTGTCAACAGTCTCTCCTGTCTTAGGCTCTCTATGGTGCTACCATATTCCAGATCAACCCTGTAGCCTCCCATCCTTCCTCAGGGGTTGCCTCTGTGTTTGTTTTGTCTCCCTTTCCCCCTCACTTGTTGAGTCCAGGCAGTCTTCACTGAACAGTTGGTGGTCGTACCAAACATTCGTATGAACTATTTCTGTCTTCTCATTTTATGGATGTCAAAGATGTTTTTCTGGTTTTGGTAGATCAAAACACTCATTGTCAAACATGCATTGTGTGTCCTGTGATGTCCCAAATGTTCTTGTTGAATTGCTCAGTTAGATTAGACATAAGCTCACAATCAGCTTCTGGGTGAAAGCACTGTGTTGACCCTGTGTGAGAACACTGTATTCACCCAGGAAAACAACCACTGGAGTTGGAGCGTTGTTTGCCCGCTGGTTATACACCCAGAGAGAATTCAACATCAGAGAAGTGGTGGTAAACAACTATCTCTCAAAACTGTCCACATATCCACTATCCACAAAACTGTCCACATATCCACTATCCACAAAACTGTCCACATATCCACTATCCACAAAACTGTCCACATATCCACTATCCACAAAACTGTCCACATATCCACTATCCACAAAACTGTCCACATATCCACTATCCACAAAACTGTCCACATATCCACTATCCACAAAACTGTCCACATATCCACAAAACTGTCCACATATCCACTATCCACAAAACTGTCCACTTACATGAGCAGTGACTAAAATGTTGAATTGTGTAATAAGTAATTATAGAAGGATGTGGTGTAGTAGCACTTGATGAAGTCACTGTTCCAACCACATTCAAACAAGTTTGACTTTGATTAATTAATTCGCAGCCTGGATCCTGTGGAGGATTTAGAAGTATTGCAACTAATATGATTAAAAAGTAACGATAAAGCAACTTTCAAAGCATCTCTTACACATGTGACACAACTCAAATCAATAAACATTTTCCACATTACAGGATAGCTCTGTTTTGCCACAATCGGCCATGAATAATTTATCCCTGAAAATATCACACTCAAGTATTGTACTAGATATAGATTTTACTCAAACGGTCTATCTTGTTTCGCGATTAATGTCAACAACTATTTCATCATGATTTTGAATCCAATTGCTTTATCTTATATTTGTGAATCATATCTTTATCAGTGATTTAAAAAATCAATTTTTTACGTTTTATAGTCATGGTCGAGTGATTACTAAATGGTGTCTTGAAGCATACAGTGATTGCTGTGTGACTTGTAAATATCAATGCACCAGTTGTGTACCTGCTTGACACAGTTAAAGTCGTTGTGTAATTTCCATATGTTAGGTCTTGTATGCTGTGCAATTGTTGTATGCTACCTGTGATATGCTACCCATGACATGCTACCTGTGATATGCTACCTGTGATATGCTACCTGTGATGCTACCTGTGTATGCTACCTGTGATGGTGACAGTGCCACTGTCACACTGACTAGATACACATGACGTTTCCAGTCACACTGAGGTAGTCTTGACGCTGCAGTGTGTTTGTTTTCAACAAGATCCTATTGTAATTGATGCCAAGATCATCCGGGGGATAGGAATGAGATTACAGAGAAGTGTGATGGCTTAATCCAGTAATCCACCATTACATAGAGGATTACTCACTCCCCAACTGTCACAGGACATGTCTCTCCGTCCGACCCTGTAAATGCCACTGTGACATAACTTAGTATGCAGATTTCCCTCATATCCCGCATTCTCTCATTATCTGCCACTTGTTGTAATTGATTCTGTCTGTCTGTCTCAATTCGTACCCACAACTGCACGTGTCAGACTCGCAAGTGATGTTGCTCATTACACTGCTTGTTTGTTGAGGCTGTTCCGTCTTGTTATTTCTCCATTAAGAAGCTGACGGGTTCTTTTACATGTCCATGTTTTAATTGTGTCCATTCTCCAGTTATTGTCGTGGTTGATCGATTATAAAACTGAACAATGCACAGAATTTATGTTGGAACGTTGTCTCTTGACAGCAGAGAACTGTGACTGTCAGCTCATTTTGTTTATGACTGTTATTGTTTAAGAAAATAAATGTGTTATATACTTTTTTCTGCTTGGGCATTGTTCTAAAGAACAATTCAATTAATTATAATATTGTAGTAGAGCAAAATGTAATGTTTGGTTACTTCTTGAAATGTTTGTTCCTGTCGAGATCCCAGCCTTCATTGAGTTCAGTATTGAACTGAAGTCATTTCTATCCTGAGACTTCCAATGTCTCAAAACAATCTCATGATGTTTTTGGGTGATGCGGGAAAATGGGGTTCTGGCCGGAAAGGGGAATTATTGGAAATATTGGGCTTGTGACCACATGTGTAAAAGGTATTGAGTTACGTTAGAAATGGAAAAAGTGACGTAGCTTTTATTGATTTCTCTCCAACAATAGTGCGCTGTGACAGAAAAGGATTATGTGAGTTGGCCACTCAGAGGTTTAATTTCCCCTGTGTGTGGGTTTGAGGACGACAGAGGTTTTTTGTACGAACACAATGTGTACTCCTTGTGCGACATTGTCTTGAAACTTAAATGGTAAATTGATTACTAAAGAGAAGCTGTAGTTATATTGATCTGTTTTGAGAACAATGTGTCACATACAACATGACAATTGTGACGATGGTGAAACAACTAAAGAATTCTTTAGGATAGTTTTTTAAATCAAAATATTTCATTTTAGCAAATCCAAAGAGTGTTTACATGTAGAGGCCTTCGTCATTGTTGTGTGGTTTAAGCCACAGTAAGTCATAATTCCCTCATTTTGCTACAACTTCAGGGTTGGCTGATTGGAGTTCTATTTAACTGAGGTAAAGTAGATTATGTGTTATAATCTCGTGTCCAGTGAAGTCACAGGTTCAGTGATGTCTTCGTGCGATGACAACGAAAGCCAAGTAAAATACTGTTTGGATATGGAAACAAAATTTGATTGGTGGCGAAACGTTTGTCTACATCGCTGCGTATACAATGGCAGACTGACAGAGGAACTGTCTTGAACCCAAATGACAACCAACTATGATGATGGAGTGTATAGTACAAATTGGGGAACGTTGAATTTTTAAGTTTGTAGAATAAATTTCCATTCATACATTTGTGATCAGTAATAGTTCTATTACACTTAACCGTATCATCAGCAGCAGATTGGCACAGATGATTACATGCAGCCTTTAGTTGTCGCTGACTGTTAGTGCAACTCTGTCCTCATAGTGCTCAGCTACCACTGGAGACAGTCTGTGGATGTGTCACAGGAGACAGTCTGTGGATGTGTCACAGGAGACAGTCTGTGGATGTGTCACAGGAGACAGTCTGTGGATGTGTCACAGGAGACAGTCTGTGGATGTGTCACAGGAGACAGTCTGTGGATGTGTCACAGGAGACAGTCTGTGGATGTGTCACAGGAGACAGTCTGTGGATGTGTCACAGGAGACAGTCTGTGGATGTGTCACAGGAGACAGTCTGTGGATGTGTCACAGGAGACAGTCTGTGGATGTGTCACAGGAGACAGTCTGTGGATGTGTCACAGGAGACAGTCTGTGGATGTGTCACAGGAGACAGTCTGTGGATGTGTCACTGGAGACAGTCTGTGGATGTGTCACAGGAGACAGTCTGTGGATGTGTCACAGGAGACAGTCTGTGGATGTGTCACAGGAGACAGTCTGTGGATGTGTCACAGGAGACAGTCTGTGGATGAGCCACAGGAGACAGTCTGTGGATGTGTCACAGGAGACAGTCTGTGGATGAGCCACAGGAGACAGTCTGTGGATGAGCCACAGGAGACAGTCTGTGGATGTGTCACAGGAGACAGTCTGTGGATGTGCCACTGGAGACAGTCTGTGGATGTGCCACAGGAGACAGTCTGTGGATGTGCCACAGGAGACAGTCTGTGGATGTGTCACAGGAGACAGTCTGTGGATGTGTCACAGGAGACAGTCTGTGGATGTGTCACAGGAGACAGTCTGTGGATGTGCCACAGGAGACAGTCTGTGGATGTGCCACAGGAGACAGTCTGTGGATGTGTCACAGGAGACAGTCTGTGGATGTGTCACAGGAGACAGTCTGTGGATGTGTCACAGGAGACAGTATGTGGATGTGTCACAGGAGACAGTCTGTGGATGTGTCACAGGAGACAGTCTGTGGATGTACCACTGGATGTGATGGTTTGTGTCTATGGAGAAGAATGAAAAACATGGCTGATACTAGACGTGATACCGACTGTACTGATACGACTGACTGGACACTCAAGATTCCCTGATGCTCATGAGTGACTTCCCATAAGACATGTAGGGAGAACAAGCCCACATCTGAGTATGTACAGGTCGGTCTGTTTGACAGGTAGCACAAAACACAGAGACACAGACTCGCGATACAAAGGTTGACAGGACTAGGATTAGCATTGGTATTTGAAGAAACGTCTCACGGGATTGGTCGAGAAATGATCAATGTCAGTTTGAGTATGGCCAAGCGGTGATGCCAAACAAAGTTTAGTACCTATTCCTTGGGTAGACAGTCTGGCTGAATGTGTACTTCGTGGACTCTGTTAAAATCAATTCAAATGAATTCAAAATATTCAAATCCTCTAGTAATTTGTAAGAGGGTGTGTGCACCATAAAGTATAGGACATGAGAGCGGTGACCTGTGAAGGATATTGCAGTAAACTCTGCGTTATTGCTAATAAAGCTTCTTTTGAAACAAGATTGTCTGTTTACCATCTCAGCATGTGCAGTGGAAACTCAAATTGTGAATTTTTTGTACCAGCTTTGTAAAGTAAGTAGACACTGTTTGTCTGGCAGTGAACCTTCCACGTGGGTATTATAGAACATATAAAATAAAAACTAAAACGTAGGAGAAGGCACAGTTGAATTAATCTCACTGCTCCCTGTTGAGTGGACAGTGACAAATGACAGAGTTGCGTGGCTGAGATATGGTTGTTATTTCCGAGGGTAAGGCTAATTGTAAATGCAGATATTATTCATGTAATCATTGTGTTGCTGAAAGCAATAAGTAGTGGACAGTATGATTTATGAAACTCACAGAAGATGACGTCTTTCAACAGGCCAGAAGAAATTGCATCTACGGAGTTCCTGTTGTAGACTAGAGTCAAGTCCTGTTGTTGTAGACTAGAGTCAAGTCCTGTTGTTGTAGACTAGAGTCAAGTCTTGTTGTTGTAGACTAGAGTCAAGTCCTGTTGTTGTAGACTAGAGTCAAGTCCTGTTGTTGTAGACTAGAGTCAAGTCCTGTTGTTGTAGACTAGAGTCAAGTCCTGTTGTTGTAGACTAGAGTCAAGTCCTGTTGTTGTAGACTAGAGTCAAGTCCTGTTGTTGTAGACTAGAGTCAAGTCCTATTGTCATGTACCTTGATATCATTTGTAATGTGTAATCTGCAATAAACGTCCTGTACAAATATGTTCCTGACATTGCCCCATGAGTCTCTCCACACTGTAGTGTGTAACATTGAATCAAGAACTGGATCAAGCTGTGTAAGACAGTGGCCAGTTAATGCAACAGCTGAAACTAGACCTGGTCAGTCAACACCATTTCAAGTTCACTCATGAGTAAAGTGGAGCAACAGAAAATGAATGAATTTACGCAAGGGTCGACACGACAGCTGGGATTTGAACCTGGGTTCTGTCAATTATGGGCCCAATGCTTTAGTGAAGTCGTCTAGTCTAGTGACACTGCTTTGTCTTTGACCTAACTTCAGAATTGTTTTTAACTACAAAGTTGTTTTGTAGGAAGAATGTTTTACTAGTTCACAGTGTCCCTAATTTCAGAATTGCTTTTAGAGGTGAACTGTACTTCACAGTATGATAAAAGTGACACAAATTCCTTGCTACAGAGGTCGTAATAAATTTACTCTTTAAAAACGCTAATTTGAGTCTTTAAATTGCCGTTTTTTGTTAGATGTGTGGTGTTTCTCTCATATAACTTGTAGTTATGGATATAGAACAGAATGCCATAAGACATTGATTGATTGATTGATTACCAGTTAAACAATATTATCCAGGGAACCTATAGTAGAACTAACTTATTACCAATAACTGTACATCACAGTGGAATTTGTTTTCGTGATTTCTCAAGAGACGAGATTATCAATAGGCCAGACATAATTGTCATTCTGATACTGTATTGGTTCTGTGCATTTCCATATGATGTGGATTTAGATAAACCTCCAACCAGGAGTTGGTTGTCTGCTTTAAGTTGTGGCTGAACGTCCTTGATACGTAACAATATTTGTCCCCGGGGCAGTAACGAGTCCCAGTTATTGTCATGATAGACTGTCTGGGACAATGGGTTTTTCACGTAGACAGGTTTAAAGTGAAGTTGTCTGTTCCAGTTCTAATCACCCATAATGGTAGTTATTGACAACAAGTCTACATGATTAGTTGTCTCAATGTGGGAATATCACAACTGTGTAGTGTTTTGTTTCTTAATTAATACAAAGTTCACAAGTCCATAATGAATCAGTAGAGGGTGTAAATGCAGTTTGAAAGTTTCCAACCCAAAGCAGGTTGAGAATGAGATGTTAAATAAAATGTTCGGTTTCGAAACACAAGCAATATTAGTCGGGCTGAGTTAACTGCAGCATCCTTTGATGTTAAATGATGTTCCGTTTTCCGGCGTTCCTGTCAACTGACTTCCTCTTACAAATCACCGTGCCCACTAATCCCAGAGAGGAATTAACAGGCTCCACTTGGCCTGCCAGCTTGCATCAGGAACATTGCCAAACATGGTATACCCATTTCCAAAACACTCAACCCCAAGCCGGTTCCCCTCATTTTCATCCTGTATTGAGTTTTGTGATATTTATGCAAGATAATCAGCGTGACGATACATAAAAGATACCATACATTTATTGGTACCGTATATAGCATGGCACAGTTAAACAAAGATACAAAATCATTGAGCCCTACTTTTCAGCTTTTGCAGTCCAGTCAAAGACCAATAGATGATTCGCAATTTGATAAGCTCTCCATTTCACAGAAATGGATATTCAGCATACACACTAAGCCACTAGTTCTGAATTAGTTGTATATAACTAGTTCTATTAAGTGAAAAGTATCTATGCAGTGTCACAGCTAGGCGTCTCGTGATGTGATGTAGCCAGGTACTGTGTCAAGACTGACAGTGGTGTAGCCAGGTACTGTGACAAGACTGTGACAGTGATGTAGCCAGGTACTGTGTCAAGACTGTGATGTAGCCAGGTACTGTGACAAGACTGTGACAGTGATGTAGCCAGGTACTGTGACAAGACTGTGACAGTGATGTAGCCAGGTACTGTGTCAAGACTGTGACAGTGATGTAGCCAGGTACTGTGACAAGACTGTGACAGTGAAATAAAATGTGTTTATTGGACTGTTTCTGTGTAATATCAGGTCCATATATTTTTATTTTCTTTGTTAGAATGTTCTCAATATAAAAATTAACTGGCACTTTTGCACGATATAATGGATACTCAATTTTTATCGTCATCAGATATAGAACCACAAATTGAGCAGTTAACTAATGGTGTTTTGCAAGATGACGACGTGAGATTTGTAGCTGGTGCCAATATTGGCGTTTGGCTCCAGCGTTTGTGTCCGTGCGTAATTGTATTCACTAATGGTGTGTGTTAACTGCACTGGTGAAGTCCCACAGAAAAGCACGTTAAAAATTCACATGTCACACGCAACTGTAATTGTCCTACTACGTGTTGGAAGGTTGTGACTGGGGCTTGTGTCTGATGTAGTCATTTCATTGCGTTGTCTCCTTATGGCGAGTGCAGCGGCTGCAGTTGATCTGTGGTGGCGTGGCTGCAGATGCTATCCATTGGCCAGACTGAGTCTTGGCGACTGAGAGGTCCCAGAACACCTGGGATGACACCCAGTGGTGTGAGATGTCTTTACATCCACCCCAGACTTCACACGTCCCGTGATGGTCCACTCTGATGGCCTCACACTGTTGTTGAGCTCCACGTTGATGTCGACTTATGCTTGTGTCACCAGCTGCCATTCAATGACACTGTCTCTGGATATCTCGTTTTATCCGTGTTTCTCATCAGTCTTAATCTACCAGTAGATCGTCTTTTAAATATTTAATTGTTTTGCATTTTGTGCACTTGAAAAACCACATGACTTGTGTTTGGTTGGTGTGTGTGTGGGGGTGGTGTGTGTGTGTGTGCGTGTGTGTGTGTGCGTGTGTGTGTGTGCGTGCGTGCGTGTGTGTGTGTCAGTGTGTGTGTGTGTGTGTGTGTGTGTGTGTGTGTGTGTGTGTGTGTGTGTGTGTGTGTCAATGTTTGCAGTGCAGACTAAATTGTTACAATGACTTGTGATATTTAAAATAAATCAGTTTTTTATTATCATTCAAAAATTATAGTTGATGTGTGTGTAACACCGTTCAGATGATTGCAGTTTTACCCAGTCCATAGTGTGCATTTTTACGTTGAGATTTTGCTGTCGATGTAATGTGGTTGTGGGTTGAGTTTGTAGCAGCGATAACATCATAATGATCTGACGGCCCTGGCGGGGAATGTGATTACACATGCTCTGTCCAGTAGAGTGGCGAGGCTTTCAAATGTTGCATTTATTGCTCAGTATTCTAAGAAAGCGTACTCTACTCCTGTCATCTATACAGCGTGTATCGGAAATTCTTTTTGTTCACAGACGTAGATTCGGTTTCAACATTGGAACTACCTGGTGAGGCTTTCTCTATTGCTTCATCAGTTCATTGGAATTTGCTCATTGTCTGTATGACGTTACATCAGTTGAATGCATTATACAGTTGTTATTTCAATCATATTATGGTATATGTGAATGCCGTCATTTAAAAGCTTTCCTTTTGTAACCTTCTCTCCAGTGGCTCCCTCTGGTAGCCATTATTAGTATGTTAGCAAAAAAAAATATTGTAAATAAATCTGATTTCAGATTGACCTTGACCTTTTGTCTTGCACTGCCATGAACTTGGTTTAAGAAAATGTAGGCAAAAAAGAAGTTATGTAATATTTAATAAGGTATTAAATGTGGTATTTAATAACTAATGTAAAAATATAGCTAATGTTTTATTTTTAACTAGGAACATCAGACTTGATGACAACAAGAAACTTCTTCATCCGGCATAATTTTATAGTTATGCAATTGGATGCTTTGTATTTGGGTGTTTACACCTTTAGTTGTCAGTCTATGACTTTAGTTGTCACTCTATGACTTTAGTTGTCACTCTATGGCTTTAGTTGTCATTCTATGACTTTCGTTGTTAGTCTATGACTTTAGTTGTCAGACTATGACTTTAGTTGTCAGTCTATGACTTTAGTTGTCATTCTATGACTTTAGTTGTTAGTCTATGACTTTAGTTGTCAGTCTATGACTTTAGTTGTCAGTACATGACTCTAGGAACGATGCTTAATGCCATTGCTTTTTTAATCATTTGGACTGAAGGTTCAGCGGCCTTGTCCTGGCATCACTCTGTGCCCGCTGTCCAATGTTAGCTCCCATATCTCAGAAACTGTTGAGGATTTATTTTTGTAACTTGGCACAAATTTGCCTTACCATACTGCTACTGTGCACAGGAATTTTTATTTGTTTTAATCATTTTGAAAGCCCTTAAAACTGGCAAAAAAATCATGTAGCCATTTATCTGATTTTGCATAGGCATACCTAAGTACATAGGTACTAGGTAGTACACAAGAAATTTATATTAACTGAATGTTTCTAAGCATACCTCTGGGCCTCCTAGAAATCTTTATGCCCACATTTTGCCTGTGTCTATCTGGACATGTTGGGAGAAAATACTTGTGTGTATTTGAGGCTGTCTCACTGACCCAAACTCTGGAGCTAGGTGGCCTGTTAGGAACCATGACTGATTGATAATTGTGTATTGTTGATTGCCCCACTGCCACACACTGGAAGTCAGGTGACCTGCCTGGAAAGCACAGCTAATGGGTATTCCAGCTGGCAGGCCAGTAGCAGCTGCTTTTGCACATTTTAATTAAGCTGTACTTTCAAAACTATTGATTTACTGTACATGCATGTTGAGTTTGTTGTGTTGCTTATTTAGTTATCTTTAACATGGTGTGACTGTGGTATATTGTCACCTGTGAATGTCAAATATATAAAATTAATATTATGATCAACTATAGAAATAAATATCATACACTTTACTGACATCAACTGCTTTCTGATGACAGGCTGAGTGGAATGGAAATAGATAACTCCATCTCGACTCAAACCACTAACGATCAGTCCTGTTGCTGCAAATTGGCTGTGTTTCTGGTAATCTCATATGAATATTATAACCAGAGAAATTGCTGATTACGTGATTGTGGTGAAGAGACTAGACAGTGACTATGATTCACCAGAACACATTTCATTCTAATTACATTCACTATAATAGCAATCAAAAGCATTCCAGTGTTCTTGGCCCATTTTAAAATTTCAAGTGGAAAAATCTTTGAAATCAAGATTCATGTTGCGTGGAACTGTTACGTAAACTTTGTCAAGTGCATAGAAGAATACTATGTCAGTCCAGCCCTGGCGTCTGTGTGTACAGTGCCCTCTAGCAGGTAATACCGAACTATCAACTTGGTTGCTTTGTTTCTTATGCATCTCTCTGAAGATGACCCCCCGGAGCAGGCTATGGACCCCCCCAATCACCCCCTCTGAAGGATGGGCATGTTTGCTGTTACATGTGTAGTGACAGTCCTAGTGCGCCATGCTCATGGTGCTCACATTGTACCAGTACCTCCCATACCTCACACAGGACAGTGGGATTGTGTGTTGTTTCTGTCTGTGCACCAAGCATAACAACTGGAGGCATCTCATTAATTCAAAGGAAGTTTGTTCACCTTCTGTTGCAAGTCTGGTCAGATTTTAACCAATTATTTCTTTGTGCAGTTGACACATTAGTTTTGCGTATCAAAAGTTGTTTACATTTGAAACTAATATTAGTGTTAGCAAGAAATGACAGATGAGTGTAGACCTGTGTCATCACTCACGTGTGACAGTGTCAATGTGTTATTATGTGGTTAGGGAGACGGGATGGTCAATGGACCAGTGTCTGCCTGGGTCACATTGGCTCCTGCTGGCGAAGGAGTGTCTGTGTCTGTGTCTGTGTCTGTGTCTGTGTCTGTGTCTGTGTCTGTGTCTGTGTCTGTGTCTGTGTCTGTGTCTGTGTCTGTGTGTGTGTTTGTGTCTGTGTCTGTGTTTGTGTTTATGTTACTTGTTTGTCTGCGTGTATCTGTGTATATGCTTGCAAATGTATGTGCAAGCATATGTTTGTATGTGCGCGCGTGTATGTACAAAACAAAGTTTGAGTGTGTACACATGTGTCTATTTTTTCAGTGCTTTTTTTGGTGTGTGTTTTTATTTATGCATGTGTTTGTTTATGTGCATGTGTGATTTATCTGTGTATATTTATGCATACGGGTGTGTTTGTGTGCATGCACAAATGCATGAGGTTGAGTGTGTACTCATGTGTTTGTGTGTGTGTGTGTTTGTGCATGTGTATTTATTTCTGAGTATATTGATGCATGTGGGTGTGTTTGTATGTGAGAACGTCATCATGCATGTGTTTATGTGTTTTTCTTTGCGTACATATACAGGTCGTATTTAGTATTTTCGAAACATTGTACAGTACATGGGGATGTGAGTCAGCTCAGTGAGACATTGTACATGTACATTGTACAGTACATGGGAATGTGAGTCTCAACTCTGTGAAGCAATTGCATTAAGACACTAAGAAATATCTGTACAAGTTTTTTGTTGTTCTAAGATATTCAGTGCTTTATTTAGACGACACAAGCCGGCTTGATAATGTCATTGCTCTCGAGGTTGTCCCCTGAGACGACGTCCTGTGAATCACGGGTTGACATTAATACTGGGTCTTTAATCTTGCCATGTGCTGCAGTTTGAGACGTTTAATTAAAATTTATCACAAGTTAATGTTGTGTAATCAATCCTCGGTAATGAAGTTGAATGTTGCAAGTTCAGTGGTGTGTTGTATACTGTGAGGGCGCAGACAGTAGAACCGGTATTTGTTTATATGCTTTTGACACCTGGTATTTCTGCCCAGTAAAACTAGTGATGTTGCTGTTTTAATTGACAATACTCATCACTTCTAAAACCACATAAAATTGTGGAATTTGAAAGGAAAGATAAACAAGACTTTTACATTTCTCTCCTAAGTGCTTAGAGTTAGATTCACACAAATATGTAAATAAACTATATAATTTTATTATACTGTATTGTAATGCAGTGTGTGCTGCATAAGTATTGTGGGATCAGAATGCACTTCACCTTTCTGTTGTGTTAAATCAGAATTTAGGACCTAAACTGTTGGGATTTTTTATTTGAAAAAAGTGTTTGTGTCAACGGAATGGAATATATTATTATACACAGTAATGGGTGATCCAAGGCAGTGAAATGATGCATATTTGAAAGATTTGTTTGCCATTTTGTTCAGTATTGATAGGCACAATCAATGCTTGCAGTTTTGGTGGAAATAGGCGATTTTCGTTAATTTTCATTAATTTTCATTAATTTTCATCAGCATATAATATATTTATGAAGAATGAATGGACAGTCAAGTGACTGAATGAAGACATTGATTGACCCAGTATATACTATATATATATATATATATATATATATATATATATATATATATATATATATATATATATATATATATATATATAAAGATAAGCTGATCAGTATTCATGCAGTTTATACAAACAGGTCCTATATGGATGATACATAATTTGTGTGTAATTCAGTAATTTGCTAAAAAAAAAAAATGAAACAATATATATATATCCTAGGAGCCACCCTGTTGACATTAATAATTTTGGTTTAAATCAGCAATGAAATCTACCTTGTGTCTGTGTGCGTGTGCGGTGTGCGGTGTGCGGTGTGCGGTGTGCGGTGTGCGGTGTGCGGTGTGTTGTGTGCTGAGGAAGTTGCTATAAAGAAATGCCAGATTTGTGACATTTGTAATTTTATATAATCTGACAAACAAAAAGTCCACATAGCTATGTGGCCCGCTACATATGGAACATGTCACAGAGACATTGGAGCGGTACGGAACATAAGATTAGAGAGTAGACAGTTGTCTTACACCAGAGAATACGTCTACTGGATTGCTTATCTGGTTGAGAAAACACTGCAGATCTTCCAGTGAGACTCACAGAGCCAGGCCTGGACCCACCCATGTGTGTGAGCAACGTTTGTGTGCAATTAACAACAGCAGTTTGTACATGCAGCTAAAGAATTGAAATCTGTGTTTCTTTGCGGGGACAATAAAAAATACATTAACGTGTAAGTGATTGTTTTTGTTAAGGTGGTGGAACTGTGTTAGCTGTTTTTTTTTAAAGAAACAATGTTCGTTCTGTATTTTGTAACATATATTTTTTTAAATATCAGAATGTGTTGATGACACACTTCCCACCAGCTCGAATTTAATAAATCCATGTTCGCAGGTTTAAAGGTGCACCCATGAAACATTGAAACAGCAGATACAAGATTCAAATAGCAAAGTCTCTATTACTTGTAATAGAAACTTATTGCGTGGGCAAACGACCAAACAGTAGATCTCTGTTGAAGTTGCAAGTTCCCACACACCTGGTCCACAACTGGGATGAAGTACAACTGATGAGTGAACTTCCTGCTAATGATTGTACCCTTGGGTTATTCCATCCTGTAGTCGGGTCTGGTCCACGGGTCTGGCAGTTATGAAGACATCCGAAGTGTGATTCACTGAGTGACAATGCACATGGGGCCTGGCCGAGATTTCCCACTAGTCTCTGCACACTTATGTCCTTGATGTGTAGCTTTTAGCCAGCGTGCAGCGTGTGTCGCTCATGGTTTCGATGAGGTCTGATATGTGATGATCGTGCTTGTGTTAGACAAACAGATGAGCTCATTTGAAGTGATTGATCGACACAGTGTAAAAGTGAAGCAGTCTCATATCCAGGGGAGGAGAATGTTGTGTTTATGTACAACAAACTGTCTTTTCTTGGTTCAAATGATTAGTTTTGATTGAAATAAAATTCTGTAAATCCCGACCGTGTAAATTTGGTTATTTGTTAACAGGCCTGTAGACTAGAGCGTAGAGTGCTGGTTCGGAGTGGCGCCATCTATCAGGCTCCATGCACATCAAACAAAATCTGCTGCAGTTTGTCAACGTATGCACGGGATAAAATGCATTTTCGCCTCTGGTGAATTCTAATAAAACATCATATGGGCTTAACTTGACCCGCTTGATGTAAATGCCAAGGCCAGGTTGACCGCTCCTGTCCTGCTGGGCTCACCCTCACACTGCCTCCTGTCTAGGGATCTGCTGTTACCAGGAAGACTCAGGTTGACAGATTCACCTGGTCTGTCATCTTTATCTCTGTCCTTCAGTGTCCTTGAATGCTGTTTTAATGAGGCTTGTTTGGCCTACAACAACATGTCTAAACCACTTCTATGTCTCATGACGTATCTGAAAACGACATGCGGATGAAGCACTGTTTAGATTATATTTGCCTTCATTTTCCTTTAATTCCAAAACACTTCCATTCTTTAAGGATGAACACTTCAATGGAATCACTATCACTGTGAATTGATTATTTTAGTCTCTACAAATATCCATCCTAGGTCAAATATAGTGAATTGATTGATTGATAATTTAATAGAGCCTAAATAGTGAATAATTCCGTCTCAGTTAATTGAAGTGATTTTTCTAAATGCCTTCATACATGATTCTGTGAATTGGTCTACTCTGTATACGAGTGAATGGAACTACTCCGTAAATCCTGTCTTCAAAAAAGTACATGCTTTGCAAGTACAGCTGCTAGCAGGTGCAAACAATCCCATAAGTCTGTGTGTTGTCAGGTTAATTTCCCATGACCAGAATACAACAACGCTGGGACTTAGCTGTCAGGCTGCTGATCAGCGTTGTACGCTACATTGAAGCGAATGTGAGAAGTGAGTCTGACTGTTGCACTAGGTGCTTGCGAAAAGTAACGATTTAGTTGAGCAGTTGTGCGAGTGTTTGTTTTAACAATAACCTGCAGTAATTTATTTTATACAATCATACAATTTGTTTTTTCTAAAAAACTAAATCAAAACTATTAATTTAAAACAAACCAGTCTGTGTATACTTGAGATGGATCTGTCAACAACATGTAGACGTATTGTAAACTGGCATCTGTAAAGTTGTGTAGCAGAAATATTGTAACCTGTAAATGTACCATTTTCTCTGTGTGCAAATAATTGTTTCAGTGTGCAAAAAATCCTAGAAACTACATACCACATGAAAACACTGTTCTCATCCAGATCATCACAAAGGAAGGGTGATTTTTGTAATCACAGTTGCCACATTGCTCCTTGTCTGACTCAACGCATTTTTGTGGATTCATAGTGCTTTAGATGAACCGCCATTTTGTGGACCACAATATTGAATTTGTAAAAACAAAACTACGAGCAGCTGGTCGCATTCTTGGACATTTCTTCGTTAATATTTTCACTGAGCATACAAGACTTTTTTCATTATACACACAGGTCCAACGCGTCATACCACTCTAACACTGGCAATTATTTTTCGGCCCTTTCAGACGTGTGATCAGGTGTACGCTTATCGCTTTCCAAGTGACGAGGCAAACAATAAAGAATTTCGGGAGCGTTTTACATTTCGCCAAAATTATGCATGATACAGGAAGCGAGGCAATCAATGCTAAACTGACACGGCAACATGTCGGGCACATCCTTGATTCTTGCCGAAGCACGCCTTTTACCCACGCCACGCGTCTTGGCTGCCAACTACAGCGTGTATTTGAGACAGACGATGTCGTTTATAGGCAGGAACTATTGACTACGGCCCACGGTTTGCAATAACCAAGTAGGGTTCACATTCTCGACTGCTTTGGGATTAATGTGAGCTGCTTATACGCTCAGACGTGTGCCTGTGAATACACTGTCTCCCAGTCTCTGTCGCAGTCTGTCACATTTCGCCCCCGTTGTACACCTAAGAACATTATATCAAATATCTGTTCCAAGTATCACTTGTTATCCAACTTGTGGATGTATTGCTACAGGTTGTAGCAACTATGGGTAGTGATTTATTGAACTCTTATTGCGTCACGATAGTTACGATAGTGTATTGTTGATTGTCATCGTAGATTGTGCTGTGAACTCTCCACAGCTGTTGTGAACTCTCCACAGCAGCTGTGAACTCTCCACAGCAACTGTGATAGCACCTGTCTTGAGAGATGACGCGATGTACCTTCATGTCACTAGGACAGTCTTGAGAGATGACACGATGTACCTTCATGTCACTAGGACAGTCTTGAGAGATGATGCGATGTACCGTCATGTCACTAGGACAGTCTTGAGAGATGACGCGATGTACCTTCATGTCACTAGGACAGTCTTGAGAGATGATGCGATGTACCTTCATGTCACTAGGACAGTCTTGAGAGATGATGCGATGTACCGTCATGTCACTAGGACAGTCTTGAGAGATGACGCGATGTACCGTCATGTCACTAGGACAGTCTTGAGAGATGACGCGATGTACCTTCATGTCACTAGGACAGTCTTGAGAGGTGACGCGATGTACCTTCATGTCACTAGGACAATCTTGAGAGATGACACGATGTACCGTCATATCACTAGGACAGTCTTGAGAGAGGACACGATGTACCTTTATGTCACTAGGACAGTCTTGAGAGAGGACGCGATATACCTTCATGTCACTAGGACAGTTTTGAGAGATGACGCGATGTACCTTCATGTCACTAGGACAGTCTTGAGAGGTGACACAATGTACCTTCATATCACTAGGACAGTTTTGAGAGATGACGCGATGTACCTTCATGTCACTAGGACAGTTTTGAGAGAGGACGCGATGTACCTTCATGTCACTAGGACAGTCTTGAGAGAGGACGCGATGTACCTTCATGTCACTAGGACAGTCTTGAGAGGTGACACAATGTACCTTCATGTCACTAGGACAGTCTTGAGAGATGACGCGATGTACCTTCATGTCACTAGGACAGTCTTGAGAGATGATGCGATGTACCGTCATGTCACTAGGACAGTCTTGAGAGATGACGCGATGTACCGTCATGTCACTAGGACAGTCTTGAGAGATGACGCGATGTACCTTCATGTCACTAGGACAGTCTTGAGAGGTGACGCGATGTACCTTCATGTCACTAGGACAATCTTGAGAGATGACACGATGTACCGTCATATCACTAGGACAGTCTTGAGAGAGGACACGATGTACCTTTATGTCACTAGGACAGTCTTGAGAGAGGACGCGATGTACCTTCATGTCACTAGGACAGTTTTGAGAGATGACGCGATGTACCTTCATGTCACTAGGACAGTCTTGAGAGGTGACACAATGTACCTTCATATCACTAGGACAGTTTTGAGAGATGACGCGATGTACCTTCATGTCACTAGGACAGTTTTGAGAGAGGACGCGATGTACCTTCATGTCACTAGGACAGTCTTGAGAGAGGACGCGATGTACCTTCATGTCACTAGGACAGTCTTGAGAGGTGACACAATGTACCTTCATGTCACTAGGACAGTTTTGAGAGAGGACGCGATGTACCTTCATGTCACTAGGACAGTCTTGAGAGAGGACGCGATGTACCTTCATGTCACTAGGACAGTTTTGAGAGAGGACGCGATGTACCTTCATGTCACTAGGACAGTCTTGAGAGAGGACGCGATGTACCTTCATGTCACTAGGACAGTTTTGAGAGAGGACGCGATGTACCTTCAGGTCACTAGGACAGTCATGAGAGAGGACGCGATGTACCTTCAGGTCACTAGGACAGAGACATAATTTCAAGTGTTTAAAACATTTAGGAAGATTCACCTTTAACAAATATTTATGTAAATAATTCTGTGATGAGGACATTTATATGTGCTTTCTTTGGATTTTGATTACTTATTGTTTAGAATTTCTCTGAACACATATCTTGTTTAAATTATTATATTTAAAATAATTTTTTAAAGAACATCTTAGTATATTTTGTTGTAATGACCTAATTGTTTTTGTAGCTACATTAGAGGTATTGCTATAATCTGTTTATTTCGTAGAACATCATTTTATGTAGAATTCTACAATGTATGTACATATGTATGTACATATGTATGCACATATACATGTATAGCACCAGAGAGTAATTTTTCAATTGAACAAGCACCTTATACATAAATAGTTTTTATTATTAGTATTACTGTCAGCCTCTGGCAGTTTGCCAACTTCCGTGATGCAGTGACTGAACAGCTGCGTTTCAGAGTGACAGACAGTGTGACAGTCAGGACAGACGAAGTAGAGTGACAGAAGGTGTGACAGTCAGGACAGACGAAGTAGAGTGACAGAAGGTGTGACAGTCAGGACAGACGAAGTAGAGTGACAGAAGGTGTGACAGCCAGGACAGACAAAGTAGAGTGACAGAAGGTGTGACAGCCAGGACAGACAAAGTAGAGTGACAGAAGGTGTGACAGCCAGGACAGACAAAGTAGAGTGACAGAAGGTGTGACAGCCAGGACAGACAAAGTAGAGTGACAGAAGGTGTGACAGCCAGGACAGACAAAGTAGAGTGACAGAAGGTGTGACAGCCAGGACAGACAAAGTAGAGTGACAGAAGGTGTGACAGTCAGGACAGACAAAGTAGAGTGACAGAAGGTGTGACAGCCAGGACGGACAAAGTAGAGTGACAGACAGTGTGACAGTCAGGACAGACAAAGTAGAGTGACAGAAGGTGTGACAGTCAGGACAGACGAAGTAGAGTGACAGAAGGTGTGACAGCCAGGACGGACAAAGTAGAGTGACAGACAGTGTGACAGTCAGGACAGACAAAGTAGAGTGACAGAAGGTGTGACAGTCAGGACAGACAAAGTAGAGTGACAGAAGGTGTGACAGCCAGGACAGACGAAGTAGAGTGACAGAAGGTGTGACAGCCAGGACGGACAAAGTAGAGTGACAGAAGGTGTGACAGTCAGGATGGACAAGGAGAGTGACAGTTGTGTTGTGGTCAGTCAGTTACTGCCCCCCCTCCCCCCCTCCTCCAGCTGTGTCTGACGTCTTCTAAGCAGTGCCTGTGGCTTGAAGTGAGACATCAGCAGGAGTAACTGCCACGTTGGCTCCCGTAAACATTTTCAGTCTTATTTTGAGCTTATTTATGTATTTAATGTAACATTAAATGTTGTTGACCATTCACTGCAATGTCGTTCTGGGATTCTTCTAAATCAGCCGTGTCCAATGGCACGTGATGGCACCACCCAGTTTTCGACTGCTTTATTAGCTACTTGCTATTCTGTGATATTGCGATACTGTCACAATAGTTATGACTGTGGTTTTAATATTGCAGTAGTGACAGAGCCGTCAGTGAAGTATCGTAGTGTTACTACTGAGTAGTACTAGTATGATGGCAGTACTGTTGGAATAGTAAAACTATCCCTAATTGTAACTTGTTGAAACTGTCCCCAAAGTTGGCATATCGAGATTGTTCAAGAACGGCCACAACATGTCACTGGTGATGATAATAAATAATTAAAATAAGCTGTAGTAATGTTGCCACCAGAGGGACACACATGTCACGGAGCTGTGGTAGGTTTGCGGTACTATAAGGGTAAGTTTTAAAATGACAGCGGGATGTGCAATACGTTCATTTGATCTAACATTGGAAGAATTGAGAAGGAGAAATTCCACAGAGTAGACACAGCACCAGAAAAAGTCCTACTTCCAGTTCCAGGGGCTAATGGAGGCTGATGTTCCTGCCTGTCATGCCATCTCCATGCACCCTGAGCCCAGAACTTGTACCAGTCCTTGTACATGTAGTTTGTGTCGACAGTGGCGCCACAAACCTTTACCTTAGGAGTGATATCACAGAGATGACAGGTAAACAAGTGCTTAATTGTTTACCTGTTCAAGTGGCAGGTTGACACAATTTTTACCCACTCCCAGCTTAAGCAGCCTATCCAAGTGACGGGTGACAAGTCTGTGGATTAGTCTGTGTAGTTGCAATGTTGGCATAAACTGTAGGAATAAAGGTAATGGTTAAAGCTGGACAGATACTTTAATATAAGATAAGATCATTCTTTGTTGTCTCAACTGTGTAGTTGAGGCATTTGTCTTGGATGAGAACAGACATCACTGCACATATATAATTATATAACCATTCGATAAAAACAGCCCATAAATAATACATTTTTACACATTACTTATTCTAAAATACCAAATGTCACCGTGACAACAGGCACTGTCACCATGACAACAGGCATTGTCACCGTGACAACAGGCATTAAGTTGAGATGTTTAGTGGACAGTCGTATAAATAAATGTTTGAATCTATTCAGTCTACATTGAGGAATTCTACGATGTCTGCCCAATGGTGGCACCTGAAATTCACTGTTCACTTCATGATTACTGTCACAAATTATCTCACTCAACTATCTTTTTAGTGTTTGTTCAAAAATCTGAAGGGAAACCAAGTTTGGTGGGGTACCTGTAATTTTCATGGCTGTTCTCATAATTTGAGAAAGTTGTAATTTTAATTTAACAGACATACTGCCAAATCAAGCCTTTCTCGAAGGAGTAAGCAGTGAATATCAATAAGATCAAGATAAATTGTGCTGCACTAACAATTTAACAAAATAATCTGTAACCAGACAGAAACTTCCACACGTGGTTCACAGGAATCCAAAAAAGCTGGACTGCTATTTGTTCTTAGCATACCTGTATCTTCAGGTAGTTATCTTTGATGTGGCCCTGGGCAGTTGTGTTTAATGTGGCATGCCTCTAACAAGTAGACACACCACCTCCCATGTTGACAGTCACTACTTCAAAGGTGTGAACCTTTAGGGTCTATTCTGGGGTTCAGATGTCCACGGGAAGCTAGCCAGGTACAATGGGATTGGCCATGCAACTGAATCATTTCCTTCCTTTGAGAGACAAAGCAAGGGCTTGGGGTAAGTCCGATATAGTCAGTGGCGTAGTTCCCGCCATCCATGTTTAGTATCGCCGCAGCACGGAATAGACGGACCAACCCAATCGATGATTTAATCAGTGCAACAAATAATTGTCACTTCATAGATGTTTGTTCATTTGACATTTATAAACAAAAAGTCAATCAGCGGCTGCCTAAGAACTCGGTGACAGTAGAGTAGAGAGATGTTGGGCTTTGATATAGCGTAGAGCCAAATGATTATTTTGATGAGTTGTGAAGTTCTGAACGTTGAGAAAATGGCACAATTTTTGATTCTAGTTATAGCCTGTATAAATTACAGCTCATGGGTTTCTATGTTGACGTTTGTATGGTCAAAATAATGTACCAAATTAATAGTACAATCAACACAAGCTGGGCATTACATATAAGGAAGACTGCCTCTTTTTAAGATGGAGTAGATTTACTATCCTCACAGTTGACTAAACTACACCTGGCAAATATCCAGAAATGAGATGTACTTTTTCCCTGCTAATAGCCTCAGCTGGTTTTGATCGTACAATCCATGGCACAGATGCATGCACCACATATCAAAGACAAAGTCCCTGGATGACTCTGGTGAATCCTGATATGATTACCTGTTTGACCATTCTTGCGAACGGATGAGGAACATGTGAGAATGCACAGATTTGTCCCACGTACTCGTCCACGTGTGACCTTCACCTTTACAAAGAACTGTGGTTTGTCGGCAGAGTGCAAAGTGTCAAACTGCGTGGTAGATCGCCTATTAAGTGCGAGCCATACCACGGATAATTGAGCCAATCTTCCGGCGTTTTATGCCTGCTACAACGGCTCTTGCTTAGTTGAGACACAAATTATGGACTAGCAGGAAGTGACTACCTGAGCTCAGTGAGACACAAAGTATGGACCAGCAGGAAGTGACTACCTGAGCTCAGTGAGACACAAAGTATGGACTAGCAGGAAGTGACTACCTGAGCTCAGTGAGACACAAAGTATGGACCAGCAGGAAGTGACTACCTGAGCTCAGTGAGACACAAAGTATGGACCAGCAGGAAGTGACTACCTGTGCTCAGTGAAACACAAAGTATGGACCAGCAGGAAGTGACTACCTGAGCTCAGTGAGACACAAAGTATGGACCAGCAGGAAGTGACTACCTGTGCTCAGTGAGACACAAAGTATGGACTAGCAGGAAGTGACTACCTGTGCTCAGTGAGACACAAAGTATGGACTAGCAGGAAGTGACTACCTGTGCTCGGTGAAACACAAAGTATGGACTAGCAGGAAGTGACTACCTGTGCTCAGTGAAACACAAAGTATGGACTAGCAGGAAGTGACTACCTGTGCTCAGTGAGACACAAAGTATGGACTAGCAGGAAGTGACTACCTGTGCTCAGTGAGACACAAAGTATGGACTAGCAGGAAGTGACTACCTGTGCTCGGTGAAACACAAAGTATGGACTAGCAGGAAGTGACTACCTGTGCTCAGTGAGACACAAAGTATGGACTAGCAGGAAGTGACTACCTGTGCTCAGTGAAACACAAAGTATGGACTAGCAGGAAGTGACTACCTGTGCTCAGTGAGACACAAAGTATGGACTAGCAGGAAGTGACTACCTGTGCTCAGTGAGACACAAAGTATGGACTAGCAGGAAGTGACTACCTGTGCTCAGTGAGACACAAAGTATGGACTAGCAGGAAGTGACTACCTGTGCTCAGTGAAACACAAAGTATGGACTAGCAGGAAGTGACTACCTGTGCTCAGTGAGACACAAAGTATGGACTAGCAGGAAGTGACTACCTGTGCTCGGTGAAACACAAAGTATGGACCAGCAGGAAGTGACTACCTGTGCTCGGTGAAACACAAAGTATGGACTAGCAGGAAGTGACTACCTGTGCTCAGTGAAACACAAAGTATGGACTAGCAGGAAGTGACTACCTGTGCTCGGTGAAACACAAAGTATGGACCAGCAGGAAGTGACTACCTGTGCTCGGTGAAACACAAAGTATGGACTAGCAGGAAGTGACTACCTGTGCTCGGTGAAACACAAAGTATGGACTAGCAGGAAGTGACTACCTGTGCTCAGTGAGACACAAAGTATGGACCAGCAGGAAGTGACTACCTGTGCTCGGTGAAACACAAAGTATGGACTAGCAGGAAGTGACTACCTGTGCTCAGTGAAACACAAAGTATGGACCAGCAGGAAGTGACTACCTGTGCTCAGTGAGACATTTGTGGGCTCTGTGTGCCCCAGTGTATAGAACTAAAACAATACATGTTTGAGAAATGTACATCATCATATTGCTAGATGAATGAACAGCCAGTTTGATCCAAGATATTGGCCCGTTTTGTAAAATGTGCTACACCTAACTGTCTCTATTGAGAGAAATGTGAGCAATTCTATAGTGAAAGTTAAGAGATGTTTTACAAATTATCTTGCTATGTAAGAAAAATGTTTAGGTACACCAGAGGAAATTATTTAGTAAATATAATTCGAATTACATCTCACGTAACAATCTGTAACAACTGAGACAAGGGTGATCAGACGTATGATGACATCTCACTGAAGGAAGAGACAACATGTGAGAGTTCTGGTCGGAGGTGAGGGCAAAGAAGAGACGTTTTGTGAGATGCCCAGCTCTACTGGTGTTGTCATGTCCAATGCAGGGTGGGGGTTTGTGTGTGTGTGCGCGTGCCTGCGCGCGTGTGCGTGCATGTGTGGTGTGTGTGTGTGTGTGCGTGCATGCATGTGTGTGCATGCATGCGTGTGTGTGTGCATGCGTGCGTGTGTGTGCATGTGTGTGTGCGTGCATGTATGCGTGTGTGTGTGTGCATGCGTGCGTGTGTGTGCATGTGTGTGTGCGTGCATGTATGCGTGTGTGTGCATGTGTGTGTGTGTGTGTGTGTGTGCGTGAGTGCATGTGTGTGTGTGTGCGTGCGTGTGTCTGCATGTGTGTGTGTGCATGCGTGCGTGTGTGTGTGCATGCGTGCATGTGTGTGTGTGTGTGGCAGTGTGTGCATGTGTGAATGTGTGTGTATGTGTGAAAGAAGACGATGTACATGATTGGAACAAGAGGTGTCAACTCCTACACCTCCAGCCAGCCCTGTGAGTAGTACTGGCAAACAGTAACATTGAGAAGGAACGTGTGAGTTATCTGTCAACCTGTGTTTGTGTAGTGGGGTAACAGTCTAAGCCTCTAAGGTGTGGTTTACGCAGGGTTACGTAGGGTTAGGTTGTACATTTTGTGATTGTCACCATGTATGCAAGGATGTAAATACTGCGTTAATCGCAGACCGTAACAATTATATCAGAGCAGAGGTGGATGAAATTGAATCTGTTCAAGGCATTTTTCTCTCTGTACTCTCCCATTGTTGAGACTAACCCTGAGGTATTCGCGTGTGTTTTCATAACTCCGTCAGGGTGTAGGAATAAATTGCCAGTGAGTTAGAGACGTCACTCCCTGGCGGTTTCATTAAGACGTGGCTGACACTTCACTCACATGTCTAGTTGGAGGTTTTAAGCTGTCTGTCTGCCCCGGACATCCCATGTTTCCTGTTAAAATGTGCCACAATAAAAGATGAACGATACTTCTGACTAATGCAGCGTTCAAGGAGATAAAACAATTGACACTGACCGTCTGTTTAATTTAACATAATAGTTTTCTTTTTAGTGAGAATTTGATCTTTCCCAAAACAAAAGGTTTAATGCATGTTTCATGTTATCGACAGTGTAAAATTGGGATCAAACAGGAAGTAGTGTATAATATTTCAAACTATTATCAGTGAAGCATGTGTAGGGTGTTAACACTGTGTATACCCATATATCAGTGGCTTGTGTAATGACTTGGGTCTTAAACTCACTCGATAGCTATTTTTTAGTTCTACTTTCTAGTTTGCGGGAAACCTGACTTCATTTGTAATATTTTCACATCCTGAAAATAGTCACAAACAGGAAGAGGCCAAGACATTGATCTCAATCATCAAGTGACTGGTCCACAACGTTTACAGGAGTCGCGATAAAAGGATTCCTGATGTAAAAAGATGGAATCCAGTCAGTTTTGTAAGCAAACAGAGAACATCTGCCCTGTTGATTGTCTCAAAACAGCAATTAATATAACTCTACAAAAACACTTTTTGAAACATCAAGGCCAGTGATGAGAATGCAAGCAAAGCATAGTTTTTATTAAATATAAATTGTCATTTTGCACAAATTCACACCGCACATTTCGCTAGAAATCAATAGTTTGATGCAGTGATGACGAGTAATGGTGGTTTGTTTGTTTTCAATAAAACAAGACTTCAGGAAACATAAACAAATATTCAAAATAATTCCTGAAGCAATGTGACGGTGTTAATACCCATCCTACATTCGCACTTATTGTGGGTGATAGGTGACAGTTCCTTTCTACTCGAGGTCAGGACAAAATACGCATCTACAGCAGTTAGCAACGCATTAATTTTATGGTATTTATGTCGAATATTTTGGCATAAATATTATTAGCTTGTTATTATTATTTTACATACATGCTGGTTTTATTTGTATTAAATGCTAGCATTGACATTTGTCTGTTTTTAAATCTGGCACGCTTAGGTGCGATTTTGTTTGTTTCAGTTGGTAGGATTAAACCTCGTATCAAATATGGTGCTGTGTTGGAAGGCTAAATGTTGACATGTGTCATGTCGCCAGCAGGCTGGGTTTGATCAGGCAACGTTTGTTAGGATTTGTTCACTTTTGTTTTTTCACATCTTTCATTGGCTGCAAAATTTTGTTTATAATTTAACACAAGTCATATGAAGATTAACCAATACAGGAATGGCATATATAATTTATTATAATATTATATTGATACATGCATTGATACATACATGATACATACAGGTGCAGAGTTATTGTCAGACGTTTATAATAATAACTTACTCGTACACATTAACGCATACATGCACAATTAAGTCAGTGCTCAATGCCGCCTTTACAGGTTACTTCATAATTCAATTTTGAGTTACTACTTAACTCCTTATAATTATCCTTAAAAGAAACACATTATCACATAGTATACACTGAGGTATCAGACTATTAATCACATATGGCTAAACCATGTCAGCATCATCAGTTGTGTCAACAAGAAAATGTGTTACCAGGTGTGTTTACTTGTCCGTAGAAGTAGGTCACCAAACAGTGGTAGCCACAGTACTGACACGTCCACTCTTTCAAATGATCTTCCTGAAGACATGATGAGTTATGTGAACAAAACATTCACTCTGTGTATGTCCCATGTTTCACATTGTCTTCATGTAACAAGACAATGTGAGTGAACAGACAGTAGAATCCAACATACTGGCATACACTTGTGTTCACACATGATTGTCACATGACAGGGTCATGTCATGCATGTCAGTCATATCCGTAGTGCTGTCATGTCGTCTGTTTCACATGACCTTACTGTTTTCACAGAGCCAGTGTTCCTGTCAAACTCTAATCCACCAATATATAACACTGTGATTGACATACTGCAGCATGCACATATCCTATAGTTGTGGGTGGTTGTCACACATGCACGCACGCGTTTGTGTCTTTGAGTCACAGTCCGAGTACACAGACACGATCTGGTGTGCGTTGTACGGGCGCCGTTCCACATGAGCGAGCGCCGGGTGCTTGCAACAGAACGCGTGCAGCCGTGCGCGAAACTGCTTCCTGAAGGCGCAGTAGACGACAAAGTTGAAGCAGGAGTTGACCTGCACCAGCAGGTTACTGATGTGGAAGTAGTAGAAGTACGGCCGGCCACACGTGTAGGGCACGCAGAGGGACAGCAGCTGGTTGCCAAAAGCAGGAGTCTGGCAGATGATGAAGACGAGTACGATGACCATCATCACCAGCGTGAGGTTGTGTTCCTCGCTGTCGGAGCCTCGCGGGAGGCTGCGTTGGAGAAGGCGCTGGCGGATCGCGTATAACTCCCTCGCGAGGCTGATGTTGAGGTATATGAGGATGATGAGAGGGCCGAGGAAGACGAAGAGACAGTAGAGTAGGTTCTCGTAGATGATGTTGTAGTGAAGGTCCTGTTTCATCAGCGTCTCATTTGCTGTGATCTGCGTCACGTTTGTCGTCGCGTCGCTGATGTGCACGATGCGATGCTCGAGGAATCGGGGGATGTTGTAGACGATCGTTGCGATGGCTGTCAGCGCCACCTGGAGGCGAACTCTGCTGAGCGTACACAAAAGTTGGGCCTGGAACGGGCGGCAAATGGCGATGAAACGGTTCAAGGCAATGAGCACAGTGATCCAGACTGTCCACATCTGGGTGATGTAGACCAGGGGCCAGATGTACACCTGCATGTAGGCCATCAGCGGGGTGTTGTCCAGTTGCATCATGGGAAGGATGGCGGAGATGATGAGGCTGGAGCCGCTCATGAGCAGGAAGATGTTGTCGGCGACGGCCATGGTCTGTAGGAGGAAGGTGGCTGCGTAGTTCTGTTTCTCCCACTGGAGTACGAGGAAGGAGATGGTATTGCCACACAGACCAAACACACACATCGGACCGAACACACCCACGTAGACGACGAAGGGGAACAGATTGCAGTCAGTTTCATTTGTCATGTTCACATGTCCACCGTCGTCCATTGTAGTGTCTGTCATGACCACAGCTGATGGTCACTTTGCACTTTTGAACTTCCTGTCAGAGTTCACTGTCAGAGTTCACAGACGTCTCATTTGAGTCTCTGACAGAGTGCTCAGTTCTCTTATTTGAACCTCTCTGTCAAAGGTTACAGTTGTCTCATTTGAACTTTCTTGCACGTTTACAGTTGTCTCATTTGTCTGTGTCAATGTTTCTTCATATTGGAATTTTTCCATCAGTTCACAGTTATCTTGATTTATCCTCTCTGGCAAAGTTTAGTGTCGTTTTATTTGAACATGTGTCAGTATTGACAGGCTCCGGAATATTCCCGCCCCGTAATGGTTGCTATTTACACGCGATGTCTACGAGCAACCTCCTTCGAAGACAGGCGGGAGTCCTTGGCAGACCACAGGCTACACTACATCAGGGGCATATGTTGCTCGTTTCACCTGCCAATTATCACATTCTTTATTCCCATCAATCAGTCTTGACCTGCTCTACTCAGAAGGGCTGGGCTGGGCTGGTCAGTATATAGGCTTTACTTGACCAGTGTTGTGTACTAGTGGCACCTGTGATATCAGGTTTCACTGGTCACTGGCTATTTCTGTTTGGCCACAGGAAGTAGCAGACCAAGGTGTGTTGATTGTGGCGTCTGGTTGTGCAGAGCCTGAAACAGAGAACATGGTGCTTTAGAATGATGTGGGATATTTGGGGAAAACAGTTTTTATTATAAAATTACTCTTTTATCCTCTGGCAGACCTGTTTAATAGAACACCATCTCAGCTTCTCTGGGAAGCATCCATCCACGATGAAAGTAACACAGATATCCACCACAGTTTGTAGCCAGGTGCTCAGTCATGTAGCTGAGTGAACTGGAGCAATGTAGAGTGAAAAAACATGTCCATGGTTCGACAGGATTCAAACCCGGGTTCTCTTAGTCGAGGGTCTGGAGCCCTTTAGTAGAACCACTGAGCCATGGCACTACTATAAACTAAACCTTACACTATTTATTCATACGACGTATTTGAATTTTTCGAACGAGTGCTGTTTAAAATATCATTGTTATATATTCCATTTGATGCAGACACCGGGACATAGCATATCACATTTTGTACGGTTAATTTAACCCATTTTATCCGGAATACGATTCTAGTCGTAGTTACCCTTTTTATCCGGAATACGATTCTAGTCGTAGTTTGCACTTGGCACGGCTTCCCCGCACTCTGACGTTTTGGAATCCCATTGGCTGGTTAACACCGAATGACGTCAGTATATCGGGATCACTAGGGAACCCATATTTTCAACCAATCAGTGCCCTTCTTTGGGTATTTGCCGTCCAAAGTCGGCACCCCCAAGCCAAAGTGAAATCAAAGATGGCGTCGAGTCGCAAAGATCGTTAAATGTTGACGTATTTCGAAGGATAACTCCATTAATTTACTTCATACTGTTGATGACAAGAAAGCAGACAAGTGGATAGACGATATAAGATGGACGGTTATGGTATTTGATGCGATATTTGTCCGTGAAGACATACTTTGAAGCCATCGAAGTGGGGTCGACCGACAACGGCATCCATTTTCGCCCACCACGCACCACGCCGTTCTTTGGCGCCAAAGTTTATTATTTCCAACGACGGTAACATCAATAAAGTGACGTTGAAATGTTGACCAACGTTGTTACTTTAGAGTACTTCTTTATTAGTTATAAGAAATTAGCCACAAAATTATACATCGTTGACAAAATATTTCACAAATTTGCATAATTCCGCTCAGCGGCGCCACACGTTGGCGATTCAATCGACTGACATGGGGGTATTACAAACAATTTTACATAATGAGATTATTATCCAAGATATGTGGACGAGTTGTATACCTTTGTTTTCAGCAGAGAGTAATGCATAAAATAAACTCAACTTGCTCATTGACATGTTGCATCCTTCTTGGCGAAAATGTCAGGTAAAAAGTAATGTGATAACCCTCAACATAGGTTTGAATTTATTGGGCATGTTTTGTTATATGCCACATAAAATATATATGATAAAACTATGACTTTGTCAATGCGACTTGATAGTTTACTTTATCTGCTTTCTAAAGGTATATCACATTTTAAAATTGATTGAGAAATAATAAAGTTATGTCCATTTTAAATGAAGGCCTGTCATTTTTAAATGCTGACAGATTGATTTGAGGAAATGATCAGGAACTGCCTGCAACTCGTCTGCAGTAGCTTCAGGATAAAATGGGTTAAAAAAGTTGATTGCTGTATTTAGCACCATCTTTTCTCCATCAAGAAATTGGTTAATTTCAAGATAAGTACAGCTTGCAATGTCTGGAAACAAAATACAGAAAGAATGCAAAAAAAACAGATAAACATATAAAGGTGGTTTTGTTCATCCGTTGTGGGGACTCGGGTTATATTTCAAAGAAATGACACAAGGTCTAACTGAGACCTGAACTTAGCACCTAAGGATAATCTGTAGTCAGAGACTGACTTGATCATTTGTGGCATCATAGTAGTTGTGTGCGTGCGTGAGTGCGTGCGTGCGTGCATGCATGTGTGTGGGGGAGATTTAGAGATATTGAACCTGTATGACAATTGTCTCACTGTTCCAAGTTGATCCTTGTAAATGACACTGGTGTGACCAGGAATGTTGATTGGGGGAGGTGATTTGTTTAAGACTTGTGAAGTGGCAGGAGCCAGTGTCTGGTGCCACACTGGCAGGTGGTGGCATCACCAGTTGCCACCTCTTTAAACAAAATGCCTGTGGACAGAATTATGTTTGTCTCATTTTGTTGATGCCCCTACCAGGTACTAGGTAGACATACTTTAGCGTGACTATTTCCTTGACTTAATCTTTGACGTAGTTTAATTGCCTTCTAGACTACTGTAGTTTTTATGATGAAGCTTGCCTTAGTAACCATGACTGTAGTTGACATGTTCATGTTCTAATGTCTCACTAACGTTTTCTAGTATTTTTCATACTCTGGCTCTGTTTCCTTCTGTGAAATTGAGTTGTTGTCAGGCATTTGACATTTTGTGTTATGGTGCATGATGTTTTTGATAGAGTTCATCATGACACTGGAGAGGTGTGAGAACTTGTTATGGGTCACATTTTCACCAACTTTCTGAGTCATGCTGAACATGATGCATTTCAAGTACATAAATTTTCTTCTTTCACTTTCACTTTAAAATGAGGGTGTCTGCTCCAAGATTTTATTTACTATTATGTGTATTATACCTGTGTTGATGGTACTTTTTAATTAGTTGATTAAGCTCATAACAGCGTTTGCAATTTGAAATTTTCTCTGATGAATAGAACATAAACATCCACTTCAAAACAGTCCATATTGGTAGTAATGCAGAGACAAGCTGACATAGCTGCCTATCCTTTGATGTTTAAAGTTCTCACGTTCTAGACTATAAACGTCTTGTTTCAAATGAAGATGCTGTCTGTTTGTGGATAGAGGAAAGGGGCAGGTAAAAACACTGGTATTGTGGTCTTATTTTGGCTCATCGGTGGGGAATGCGTGATACAGTATACAAGAAAGAAGACTGAGGAACAGAGCCTTATGTGGGATAACATTCACAGTGACACATGTTATAGTGGACACATGACACATGGCACATGGCACATGGCACATGGCACGTGGCACATGGCACATGGCACATGGCACATGGCACATGGCACATGGCACGTGGCACACTCTACACACACAAGCCTGTTGAGAACCTTGAAATGTCTTTTATGACCTGAAATTAACCACAGATGTATAAACACACACTTGACACCATTTAAACTCATTTTATGGCATAACTGACCATTTCTACGATTTTTAAAGACCTTTTCTGCCTCTTCATTTGTCTACCTGTCCACCAATAGTTCTACCAAGTGGATGGGTCTCTGCATAGAGCTACGCTGAGGAAACATGTAAAGTGACAAATGTTGGAAGTTTGTGTTCCGAAATGCATTCTTTGATCAGACACGTCTTCTCACACTACTGAGAAACTAATTCAATGTGTAGTTATTTTGTCAGCTTCTGTGAATGTCATAGGTTAATAGGATGGTACTCAGATCTAATAAAACTGATATCAAATTTAATAACTGATACAAATGTCAGCGTGTCAGTTTGTTGCCCAATTACTCTCAGGTTCTGGCAAATGTGTATTCATTTTTGAAAAAAACTGGCAATATAACTCCAAATCCAGAGTCGGGGTCATTTGAAAAATTGCGTTATACGTGTATATCCAAATACCAGATCAATGGAATTTTTTTTATCATTCCAGTGGCTTGGACAAATTTACCATTTTAAAAATGAAGTTAATTGTTTATTTATAATATATGATTCTTGTCAAACTTGTGGTTAAAACACCCCGGGATGTGGCTGTCATTTTGTCATGTTGCCAGAGATATTCACCTGTCGATATTGTCAGTTTTTACGTTATGTAATAGCCAGCTGTCATCATTAGAGTATTCACAAAGGTTGACTGATTATTTAAATGCCAAAATACAGCTGTGTTCATAACGACTCACTTGTTGTAAACATAGACGGTGTCGGTGTTGATGAAATGCCTGTTTGACAAGTGTATTGTTTGCGTTTACACACATTTCCCGCCCACTTGTATCATCCGCAGTAAATGACCTGTCGTGATCTAT
>OZ024861.1:897833-942833 GCA_964017155.1 Oasisia sp. SBJ-2009 | reverse complement strand
TCTACCCACCCATCCCAGCACCCACCACAAACCCCTCCAATCTACCCACCCATCCTAACACCCACCACAAACCCCTCCAATCTACCCACCCATCCCAGCACCCACCACAAACCCCTCCAATCTACCCACCCATCCCATCACCCACCACAAACCCCTCCAATCTACCCACCCATCCTAACACCCACCACAAACCCCTCCAATCTACCCACCCATCCCAGCACCCACCACAAACCCCTCCAATCTACCCACCCATCCCAGCACCCACCACAAACCCCTCCAATCTACCCACCCATCCTAACACCCACCACAAACCCCTCCAATCTACCCACCCATCCCAGCACCCACCACAAACCCCTCCAATCTACCCACCCATCCTAACACCCACCACAAACCCTCCACTCACCTTTGGCAGCTCCACAACAAGCCCAGCTCGGTATCCTCTGAACTGTCTCCCGGGTGAGTCTCCGACACAGCCTGAGTTGTCCACTGGGTGCCTGAGACACACGTGGAAGTGAAACACAGCTGCACTAGTTCAGTAGCCACTGTCACCAATGTCACAATGTCACAATGTCACCACACTCAACACTGGTGCATCCTCCATGTGCGTATGTCTTCAGATTAATGCCAGTCAGCAGCTCAGGTGAACGCACTCCACTTAAGCCCCGCCCACTGCCAGCGTGATTGACAGCCCCATGGCTGACTGCCTCACTGGGCTGCCACTGCCTGCCCCACTGTGTGGGATGTGCCTTGGTTAATTCATGCAACTGTAGGTCCACTTGTGATCAGGATTAGCTCAGCAAAGAGACACTCGACAGTAGGCTCCCACATTATTTCAGCAATCATATATCTGCGCTATTAACGAGCCAGTCTAAGTGCTACTGTCTGTGTGGGGTCTCATACAGGATGTCTGTGTGTCTGTGTCAGCTTCTAATTATGATTCAGAACTGATGACAATTTTTGTATTGTCTGCGGCCCAAGTATTGCGAGTGTGACGCGATAGAGACAACTGTCCCTACTCCCGGCTGGAGGATGGCATGTTGTAATTGCTGATGCTATCTGCTTACACATGTCTGGCGGCTGGTCTACACCACTGCACAATTCCCGCGATGGATCAATTGTTTTCTCGGTTTGTCGCCATTAGTTTTTGGTTCTTTTGTATCTCCACATTGACAGTCATGCGCGTGCGTGCGTGCGTGCGTGCGCGCGTGCGTGCGTGCGTGCGTGCATATGCCTGTACACCTGCTGGCTGTTGTAGACGACTGCACGATTCTTCCAATTCGACGAATCAATTGTTTTGGCGTCATTAGTTTGTACGACTTTATAGTTCTTAGTTCACACTCCGTGTGAATACACACACGCATGCCACACACACACGCATGCCACACACACACGCATGCCACACACACACGCATGCCACACACACACGCATGCCACACACACAGGCATGCCACACACACACGCATGCCACACACACATACGCATGCCACACACACAGGCATGCCACACACACACACGCATGCCACACACACACAGGCATGCCACACACACACGCATGCCACACACACACGCATGCCACACACACACGCATGCCACACACACAGGCATGCCACACACACACGCATGCCACACACACAGGCATACCACACACACACGCATGCCACACACACATGCATGCCACACACACACGCATGCCACACACACATGCATGCCACACACACACACATGCATGCCACACACACACGCATGCCACACACACATGCCACACACACACGCATGCAACAACAGAAAGTGCACACAAATGTGTGTAGTCGTACACACATGCATGTGCACACACCCACGCTACTGAATTGATTGTGTCACATATAACAACAATTTAGTTTTTATCTTGTCCTATTAGTTCTGTTACATCCAGTAAAAGTTACAAACTCTTGAAGATATCTTCACTTGTGATGAAAGCTGAAGACAATTTGCTGACATATTTTGGTTCGATTGCTAGATAATTGTGTAAAATAAATTAATGGTGTATGAATTTTATGCCTGCGTGATGTACTTGCATTATTTAGCCTCGCATATAAACTGCTTGTATATTTTACTCTCGCAAATCTTGCTATTGCCTTATGTGTGTTCAGGGTATTTCATTTGCATGTGTTCTTTTGAAGTCTCACAAAAATTACCGTCATTAAATTATTCCGGGGTACTCAGAGGCTGTGTTTAGTTTGTAATATGTTAGTGGCTGTTGCTAAATGTTTGTGTGCGTACACTGTCACTATACCCTCCTTTGTGCGTACACTGTCACTATACCCTCCTTTGTGCGTACACTGTCACTATACCCTCCTTTGTGCGTACAATGTCACTATACCCTCCTTTGTGCGTACACTGTCACTATACCCTCCTTTGTGCGTACAATGTCACTATACCCTCCTTTGTGCGTACACTGTCACTATACCCTCCTTTGTGCGTACACTGTCACTATACCCTCCTTTGTGCGTACACTGTCACTATACCCTCCTTTGTGCGTACAATGTCACTATACCCTCCTTTGTGCGTACACTGTCACTATACCCTCCTTTGTGCGTACACTGTCACTATACCCTCCTTTGTGCGTACAATGTCACTATACCCTCCTTTGTGCGTACACTGTCACTATACCCTCCTTTGTGCGTACAATGTCACTATACCCTCCTTTGTGCGTACACTGTCACTATACCCTCCTTTGTGCGTACACTGTCACTATACCCTCCTTTGTGCGTACACTGTCACTATACCCTCCTTTGTGCGTACACTGTCACTATACCCTCCTTTGTGCGTACACTGTCACTATACCCTCCTTTGTGCGTACAATGTCACTATACCCTCCTTTGTGCGTACACTGTCACTATACCCTCCTTTGTGCGTACACTGTCACTATACCCTCCTTTGTGCGTACACTGTCACTATACCCTCCTTTGTGCGTACACTGTCACTATACCCTCCTTTGTGCGTACACTGTCACTATACCCTCCTTTGTGCGTACACTGTCACTATACCCTCCTTTGTTGCACTCCCTTGATAGCACTGAAAACTGATCGTTCATTACCAGTGCCACGCAAGTAAACAGTTGCTGCCAGTATTCACTGGTGGTCACTGTAACTAGTCATGAAAGAAGCGGTCAACTGACCACACTTTGCTGAATTATGTGGCAAATATTTGCATGCATTGTTCAAAATTACTCGGCCAACCGAGGAGAGAGGTTCACTGAAATGATTCCACAACTGAGATATGGCAGTACAAGCAGCCTCTATAAGACGTGGTTTAACAATGGACCCCTTGTGTAGCAGTCTGGTCACTGCAGAAACCTGGACACTGGTCACCAGAGATGTGATGTCTGACTGGACACTGGTCACCAGAGATGTGATGTCTGACTGGACACTGGTCACCAGAGAAGTGGTGTCTGACACTGAGATGTGTTCCCTGTGGGTGATCAGAGATATTACAAGGGCAGAAACTGTAATGTTATATTTACCAGTTGAGAGAAGATGTTGCTGCCATGAAGCCATCTCGAGAGAGCAGATATGTCTCACCAGTCACACCCACTGTGGGTGGACATGTTTGTCATGTGTCACACGAGAGCCTCGTCACATTAGGTTTCAAGGACATAACAAAATAAGGAGACCCTAGAGGAGGTGGACTGACCAAAGTACACAGGACTCGAGACCCTCACGGTCAGCACCAGAATGGGGTGTTCTAGACAGGGTGACATGGAGAGATCTGACCTCCAGGAAGACAGGAAGGTCAAACAGGCCTTGATATTTAAATTAAATGACACCAGAATGTAAGAGAATATGACTCAGATGTTTAAAATAGTTATAAGCTGATGTTATAAGCTGATGAGTTTTGGTCTGTTAACAAATGTACACACAAAGTAATGTTAGTTAATAAGTGTAACAGAGAAGATTAATTAGTGTTATATCTGGTATAGTAAATATTAATTCTTCAAGAGGATTGTTAATCAGTTGAACAGATTATAATATATATATATATATATATATATATATATATATATATATATATATATAAAATGATGGTACAAAGTAGCAAAAATTACCATTCCTTGTCAAAGTTGTGTTACCGTTAATCAAATCAATAACTTCAAAACACCAATAACTCAGGAAATAGTTTTTAAATATGTATGTCTTGCGTCCTGTTTAAACATTATGGATTAATCTCTCAAAGTTTGCTGCTCTATTCAAGCCATATAAGATGAAGACATTAAGATACCCTAATTCATACCATAGCGTGTTTATAAATGACAAGACACTAGCAGTGTGACTATATTTAACAACTGATTCCACAACTACATCTGATGGGAGGGTTTCACAGGGACAAACAAATTGGATCTCAAGGCTTTCTTGTCAGTCTGCCTGGAACTTGGGCTCTGGGGGCAAGCCATTTACAAGCTGTGTTAGCCTCAGAGAGTGTGAGTCACGTCTATGTCGTTTGACAGTGTAAATACCCATCCGTCCGTCCGTCCGTCCGTCCGTCCGTCCGTCCGTCCGTCCGTCCGTCCGTCCGTCCGTCCGTCCGTCCGTCCGTCCGTCCGTCCGTCCGTCCGTCCGTCCGTCCGTCCGTCCGTCCGTCCGTCCGTCCGTCCGTCCACTCAGTCCACTCAGTCCACTCAGTCCACTCAGTCCACTCAGTCCACTCAGTCCACTCAGTCCACTCAGTCCACTCAGTCCACTCAGTCCACTCAGTCCCCACAGTCCCCACAGTCCCCACAGTCCCCACAGTCCCCACAGTCCCCACAGAGATGAGACTGAGATGTACACAGTGTTTAGTTCTGTCTACTGCCACACTCCTGTGCTTGTAATGGTATCTGTACATATTATTGTAGCCACTGTCGACACCCAACAGTTTGGTGTGAGTTGAGGGCTGAGTCAGTCCACTTCTGATGTCCTCCATTTCTTCCTAGGTGTGTGTCATTGACACCAGGGTCGAGGCCTTCCTCTCGTCTGTGGGTGATTTATAGCGGTGTGTGTTGGGTATGTCAGAAGTTCGTCTTACCTGAGCCGTGCCCAGTTGGCACGTCAAATCAATGCAGTCTGTCTCAGAGTTTGTGGGTCTAAGTTTTTAGCGTGCATCATGGACAGAGAAAGGTCAAGGTTATTGGGCAGTCTGATGTTTAAAAATAAACCAAAACTGACATGTGTTTTGTTTTACATATTTTAAATATTTTTTTGTATAAATTATATATAAATTTTTCTTATAATCTACATCACTTATTATTCATTCATAATTTTGATGTATCTATGTTTTATTACCTTTTTTGAAAATGTATGTGATTTTTATATCCTATTTGTATGTACTGGTTTGTTTCTTTAGTCCAAAATAAATATATTTGTAGTTGTATCAGTTGTAGGAAAAAGTAAGTTGCATGAACAAATACCACAATAAAATTGTATCAAAAGTATGGAGAAAACTGAATAATTTTATTTTTTAACCACTGTTTTATACATAATAATAATAATCACTTCCTTAGTGCCAATATCCTCGAAGATCAAGCTCAGTGGCGCGACAAAACCAAGGGATTAAGCAAACTCGTAACCGAAAACAATGCGTGAGTCGTCAAAGGTACTTCATTATGAAGTACCTTTGTATAAAATATGGTGTGCGTTTGAAAGATATGTCTGTAAATTGTTCTTTCTGTATGGACTGATATCAATTTAATTATTTATACTAATGAATTTCATGAAATCTTGATTGGAAAGGTCTAAAAAGAAACACATACAATTATAGCAAAATTAACATATACTTTTATTTAATCTGATGAAATCCACAAGAAGTATTATTATTATTATTGTATAAACTGGTTTAACTCAATGTACCATGTTGATTTTGCTGTATATGAAATGTTTAACAAATATAACACGGATGACACCTCCCACTTAGAGACAGACTTAGCATTATCAGTTACAGAGTTAACATAAGTAAACAAAACTATCTTAATTGGAAACATTTGTGAGTTGTTTCGCTGTTGGACTTGTCACCAAGAGCTGCTGCAGATATGAGAATGGTGAAGATATTGAGAAGGAAGATTGGTACAACGGAAGGGGCCGTGGCTGCAGATTATCTCATCTCCCACTGCATTATACAAAAACAGGAAGCAGAGGGTAAAACTGGAGACACTATCAAACTAATGTCACATATTACATTTCCTAATCATAAGTTTCCAAGATAACCCAACAATTTATGATATCTAAAGTAACACATTATCCGGTGGTTACTCTGCACAATCTGTACCCATGCATTGTAGAATAAACATAGGCCTTGTTTTGAGAGAGAAATTGTAGACATTTCTCAGAATCCAGCAAGGAATTTGCATTTTTTCCTCCGATGAATGTAACAGAATCCGAGATCAACTGCCCCACAGATAGACTGTTGTAACAGTAACGTTCAACTCTCAACTCGGTCAGACGTGTTTAACTGATTTTTGACATGCAGTCATGTGAACACGGGGTAAGGGAAATGGTGCTAATGGAATGTCACTGATCTATTGATTATCGCTTAACTAGACCCTCCACAATGAGAGAGTTCTGGTTGAGTTGTGGTACGTGTTATACAGTTTGAATCATTTCAGCACTTTCTGTTGCTAGCACGCACACCTGTCTGTCAGAGCCACCACCACTGTGTGACGTTGGACACACAACTGGTTGGTGCAGATAATTACATGTGTTATTACAATACTTCTGGTTATGTATAAAATATATCATCCATATGAAAACAGTCACAACCTTAGCAGGTCAGCTGTGGTCTGTTTGAACCAGGAATGCTGCATTGGGCCATAAGTGGTCTTCTTATACAGCACTTAGGAAGACAACTATTGTACTTATTTGGTTTTTTGAAATTAATTCCATATACACATTTGTGTGTACAAGTTCATGGGTTTACTTGCAATGTAATGAATGTAGTTGTGTAAAAATATGTTCTTACTCTCCAAAAATAAACTTTCTATCTATCTAAGTACCTGATGATAACATATAATTATTGCTGCAGGAATCAAATTACATCTAATAAAACAGACCAATAAACGAGAAGTTCCAAACCATCTAGATATGTTTTCTCCCAGTTCCCCCTACACACACCATGTCTACAGTCTCCACACACTTGAATGTGGAATCAAAGCTTTATTTAACCTGTGAGGCTCTGTTTCATGAAAGCAAATGCAGTTAGCCCAAGTGGTTTCACGTGAAAGTACAAAAACGCTCGTAATTGTCGGCACTTCCCACTCGGTTCACCCCACAGAAACTTCCGTGTGAGTTCGTCTTTGGCGGCTGTCACAGGAATAATCTCCACTTGACATACAAGTGTTGTGTGTGGGCCTAAGTCTCCCAACTTCCTCTTCCAGTCAACCGTGGGCCTCTGTAACGCGGCCATCAATGGCCAGTCCTCTATTAATAGGTGCACCTACAACTGTGCTCCAAGGGGTTTATGTGGTGTCATTCACATCGCAGACACAAACACGCAGATTCGTGGCGAAAAAGCATCTATCAACCGAACGTTTAGGGCAATGGAGCGAGTGGAATTGTTTTATTGTTGCTCCTAATGAAATTGTTCTGTTATGTGGCTGGTGTTCTGGTGCGTGCGTAGTACACTAGTGTGGCTGGTCAACTAGATGGACATCAAACTGGCTGGTCAACTAGATGGACATCAAACTGGCTGGTCAACTAGATGGACATCAAACTGGCTGGTCAACTAGATGGACCTCAAACTGGCTGGTCAACTAGATGGACCTCAAACTGACTGGTCAACTAGATGGACATCAAACTGGCTGGTCAACTAGATGGACATCAAACTGGCTGGTCAACTAGATGGACATCAAACTGGCTGGTCAACTAGATGGACATAAAACTGGCTGGTCCACTAGATGGACCTCAAACTGGCTGGTCAACTAGATGGACCTCAAACTGGCTGGTCAACTAGATGGACCTCAAACTGGCTGGTCAACTAGATGGACATCAAATTGGCTGGTCAACTAGATGGACATCAAATTGGCTGGTCAACTAGATGGACATCAAACTGGCTGGTCAACTAGATGGACATCAAATTGGCTGGTCAACTAGATGGACATCAAATTGGCTGGTCAACTAGATGGACATCAAACTGGAGTTTTTTCCATTGCTCACCAGATGGCATGGCAATCAGATTATCCCATATATTATATTTGACCGAGCCAGTATCAGCCCCATCTCGATTCATAGTTTGTGTCATTTTGTGGATCTAGATGAATCCACAGCTGTCTCGTGTGACATTTACTTACCAGGCACGTTCCTGTGAGCAGTCATTGTATTTACATTTTTTGACTTACTCCTGTAAGAAAACCTGGCTTATTTTCAATCATGTAGTAACGACTTGCTTTTTGTCTCTAAAGTCAATGCAAATATTTGGAATGGGGCTTTTGCAGTGGGTGCACCTACTCTTTGGAATATGCATCCTTCTATAGTGTTAAAGCAGTTGAACATATTGCTAAATTCCGCCGTCATTTAAAGACATACCTTTACAACCTTGCCATAGTTCCCTGGCGTATCAATCAATCTGATGACAACTGGAATGTATTAATGCACCTCTGAGTTTGGTTTCTAAGGATCTATGTGCAATAGAAGTTATCTAATTGTTATTATTTTTTATAATTCTTCAAACAGGACAACATTTTCACCAGTACAAGAACTAGTGCTGGAATGGTAACTACCCATTGATGTATGGGATCAGCCTCTGATGTATGGGATCAGCCTCCTTAGGAGACAGGCTGGGAGTCCATCACACTGTGTTGCTGTGGGACATTAGGCGCATATGTTGCTCGTTTCACCTGCCAATTATCACATTCTTTATTCCCATCAATCAGTCTTGACCTGCTCCACTCAGAAGGGCTGGACTGGTCAGTATTTATGGTTTGTTTGACCAGTGCTGTGTACTTGCTGCACCTGTCATCTCTGTTTTGGTCAAGATTTTATTTGGTCGAGATTTTATTACCTTTACTCCACAAGACTTCACACATGTGTCCTTGCAAAACACCCAAACCCAGGAGTCTGTGATAGGTTAGAAACAGGCTCAACCTTGCCATGGTTCCATTCAGGCTACCTGCACCAAACCTGTGTCTGTTAGGGTGTGTCTGTTAGGGTGTGTCTGTCATTCTGTCCACCTCCATAATTATTATCTTTGATTAAGTACTGTAAGTTTATCATTTGTGATGGACACATACACAGACATTATCACAATTTCGTCATGAAATTAATTTTATCTGACCATCTTCAGGCTGAAAGAAAGTTGTGATTTGTGTACAGGAAATGTCAGTGGTTTACAAAGTGTGAAGTTGTAATAACTGGAAGTGTGTGTGTGGGACTGTGGGGCCATTATCAGGTGGCAGCCAATAAAACGTGATACTTGGGCTGTTAAGACGAAGTCTGCCTCAACCTGCCTAGTCCTCACTGGCACTGTAGTCATATTGATAATGTAGAAATCTTGTTTTGCTGATAAAACGGTTGCCACTGCCTTGGAAAGGTTCGTAAACTAGAGTTATTGTTGCCGATGTTGCATTTTGTTTAGTTCTTGTGTCGATAGGTAGCAATGGTAGTGTCAGACTTCCGGGACAAATCGGGTCATTCGCTTCTGGGAAAAGGCAGTTCCCTACAGTGATGGATATATATATATATATATATATATATATACATGCATCATTTTCCTGTGTTAATGTGTTATGTCCATTCATGCGATACTAGACTCATGTAGCAGTCAGAGTCCATGGATGGTCTTTTTGTTATAACCTGCGATTGCGTAAGATCATATTTATATTCTAGAACAATGTGGCTCTTCATTGCGCTGTATGCGAGTATACATGTATATATTTATATCCAGGCATGTCTTCATGAGCTTAAGATAAAGAGGACTCAAATTCTGATGTGCCTCTGAGCTTGGATTCTAAGAATAGAAGTTATCTAAGTGTTAATATTTTTAATAATTCTTCAAACATGACAACATTTTTGCTGGCATAAGAACCAGAGCCGTCAGGAATTTACAGTTGTTAGTATATTTTGAGTTGTAGGAATTCGCCCACATTACCCAGGGCTGTAGTCGTCAGTGTAAATGGACTGCCTACACTGCCTCCTGCCAATATATACGGCTCAATTTAACAACTTTTAGCAGGATGGATGGATGGATTTATTTAGTATAGAATGTAAAACATTGTACAGATATACATAAGATATAAATACAAAGTACATTAAATAAAAGGATGACACAAAAAAGTGCAAGCACTTATTTCCATTGTGGTCCCAGTTGGAGGTTGGAAGATGTTTTCCTGTGACTTTATTTCCCGTGATTTTCTCTCCCGTATTTCCAGTGTAACAGTGTTTTCTACATTCTGTAGCTGCTGTAAACCGCTGTAGCTGTGCTCCAAGCTGGCTGGCTGTGGACATGTTAGGTCCATTGCTCCAAGCTGGCTGGCTGTGGACATGTTAGGTCCATTGCTCCAAGCTGGCTGGCTGTGGACATGTTAGGTCCATTGCTCCAAGCGGGCTGGCTGTGGACATGTTAGGTCCATTGCTCCAAGCGGGCTGGCTGTGGACATGTTAGGTCCATTGCTCCAAGCGGGCTGGCTGTGGACATGTTAGGTCCATGTCACCTCCTGGGACTGTCACATTGTGGACATGTTAGGTCCACGTCAACTCCTGGGACTGTCACATTGTGGACATGTTAGGTCCACGTCAACTCCTGGGACTGTCACATTGTGGACATGTTAGGTCCACGTCAACTCCTGGGACTGTCACATTGTGGACATGTTAGGTCCACGTCAACTCCTGGGACTGTCACATTGTGGACATGTTAGGTTCATGTGGACTCATGGGACGGTCATATTGTGGACATGTTAGGTCCATGTGGACTCCTGGGACTGTCACATTGTGGACATGTTAGGTTCATGTGGACTCATGGGACGGTCATATTGTGGACATGTTAGGTCCATGTGGACTCCTGGGACTGTCACATTGTGGACATGTTAGGTCTATGTCAACTCCTGGGACTGTCACATTGTGGACATGTTAGGTCCATGTCAACTCCTGGGACTGTCACATTGTGGACATGTTAGGTTCATGTGGACTCATGGGACGGTCATATTGTGGACATGTTAGGTTCATGTGGACTCCTGGGACTGTCACATTGTGGACATGTTAGGTCTATGTCAACTCCTGGGACTGTCACATTGTGGACATGTTAGGTTCATGTGGACTCATGGGACGGTCATATTGTGGACATGTTAGGTCCATGTGGACTCCTGGGACTGTCACATTGTGGACATCTCCAGGGAAAGGTCGCAGTCTCTCACCGCCGGTTGCCACGGCGATGACAACAGAGGCTGCAGCTATGGTTCCTGTAAAAGGCTTTGGCTCATTTAATGGTTGTAAACGACACATCGCAGTAATCAACGTCATTGCTGGCATTGTCCGTTGTTCTCAATACCTGAGGGCTGCTTTCTACCTGTCTGTGACACGTAACGTTGTTGATGCGAGAAACTTATTTGGTATTCAACGCTCACATAATGAGTAGCTTGAAGCGATTTTAAGTTATAGGACTGATAAATGACATAAGTTCCGTCGAACTACCCAACCCCCCAACTCGCGTGGTTTACTTCAAATTATAACAAGTTGTCATTGATTGGTATAATATTAAATATGTTGAAGGTCGCAGCATTGCTTAGCAAATTTGGTTGATTATGCCAATAACATTTTCATTTTTTATAGTTCTATTCTACAGCATCTTCTAATGATAAATAAAACACTCAGTTTCAAGAGAAGCTTTGTTTGTTGATATTGGCACAATGAACAGCAACACCATTTCATGTTCAAAATGTTTTCATTTTTCACCAGTCAACCCAGCAGACTTCCTGTTACATATTATTACATTAGCTAATTAATTTGTTTTGAGTGTTCTCTTTAATTTATTTGAATATACTGGCGCTAGGATGCCACATGGCGTGTGAGTGGTTTCTACCTACAATGTGGCAGTTGTAAATGTCCTTATTTGCGCTACTAAAATGTAAACATAGTAGGCTAATAAAAATAATGATCACTGTACGTTCATAAAAATGATCATGTCGTAGGTTCGTAAAAGTACCAGTCATTGAGGTTCATAACATTTGTGAACGTAGAGACAGAGACAAGTGCAGGCGTTCATTGCTAAGCACGATAGTGAATGTTATGATGGGGACTATAATTATGATGAACAGTGCAATCAATATGGGGCCCAGAATTCGTGGTAATAGTTGGGCACAGGGAGGAATGATAGTTAGCATGGAATACCCCACACTTGGTTCATCGTAATATATAATTATATATATATATATATATATATATATATATATATATATGTATAATTATATATATATATATATGGACTTTGAGTCGTCCGTGCCATATAAACACATCTTTTTATGCTACATGTTAAACGTGAAATTATAATAAATTTTAGTTGTGGAAATCCAGTATGAAATGTAGAATCTAAAGTTAATGATTTGCATTGACAGTGTTGCAATTGTACCCTGTCAGCTGAGTAATTGCCAGGGGAGAGATCCACTTAGGGGTAGCACTAGATTCACTTCAGTCACTTTTGACTGCGCTTGCATCAACACACACAAATAAGTTTTTGGTTGATAAGTTTAAGAAGTGTTTGAGGCAGTGGGGGATTTGACTGGCAGAATAATCAGTTGTTTGTTGGGTTTATCAAAAATAGATTTTGAGGTTTCAGAAACTGCAGGATGTGAATGTGTCTTCTCATGTGTGTAGTCAAGCAGCCTTGACATTATTTTATACTCTATTTTCTCCCATCTAGTTCACTTGTTGATTATGTTATGAAGTGTCCCTTTAAATTATGTTTTGCATAACAAATCTGCAATAAATGTTTAAGGTTTTACAACTGTTCTGTTTGAGTTGAGATCCGGAATATATTCCTACATTGCTACCAGTACTAAAAACTTGAATTTTAAAGACTTCAAATACTAATATTGGTATGTTTGCATAGTCTGTAAGTGGTTTAACTAAGCAGTTTAGCTTCACGTGTACAACAATTGTGCAGTTTAAAATAACGATAACATGGACATGATTGTATTTTAGATGAGTACATTATTGTGACGTTGTACAGTGTATATATGTTGTACAGTGTTCATACATTGTATAGTGTATATACATTGTACAGTGTGTATACATTGTACAGTGTACATACATTGTACAGTGTTCATACATTGTACATTGTATATGTTGTACATTGTAATGTACATATGGTGTACACAGTATGTATGTTGTACAACGTACATATATTGTACAGTGTACATTCATTGTACAGTGTACATACATTGTACAGTGTACATATACTGTACAGTGTACATACATTGTACAGTGTACATACATTGTACAGTGTACATATACTGTACAGTGTACATACGTTGTACAGTGTACATACATTGTACAGTGTACATATACTGTACAGTGTACATACACAACTAGTATAAAGTGAAGTCTCTGTGTCCTCAATTCACTGACCTCCACTTACAGATGTATCCACAGTTGTGGTTGTGTCAGTGACACTAATCTGTGGGGACACCTTGGAGATGTGACTTGTAGATGTGACTCTTGTAGATCTTGTGACTCTTGTAGATGTGACTCTTGTAGATGTGACTCTTGTAGATGTGACTTGTGGATGTGACTTGTAGCTGTGACTTGTAGCTGTGACTTGTATATGTGACTTGTAGCTGTGACTTGTGGATGTGACTTGTAGATGTGACTTGTAGATGTGACTTGTAGATGTGACTTGTAGATGTGACTTGTAGATGTGACTTGTGGATGTGACTTGTGGATGTGACTTGTGGATGTGACTTGTGGATGTGACTTGTGGATGTGACTTGTGGATGTGACTTGTAGCTGTGACTTGTAGCTGTGACTAAGGGACACTGAGAGGGAGCCCACTATAAGCCTGCCTTGTTATGTGGTTCATTAAAAATAGAGTTGACTCTTGAAAGACAGGTGTGACACATGGCCAGCTTACTGCATCATTAGTGCCAGTGCCAGTGCGCACTGAGAGGGAGAGGTGAGAGTGGGCTGGGATAGTCACACAAAACAAAGTCGCACAAATCCTGTGACTGTTTTGGGTGTAAAAAAGTTACAGGATAATTTCAAGACAGCGTTAAATACAAAGTCTTGTTTGTATTTGATGATGATTCTACATCATAACGTTTGATGATTTCATCATCATCATCATTGTGCAGCCGTAGTGTCCTGTGGTTGGGTGAAGGCCTCAGCATGCTGCTTCCATATGTGCCTATCTTGCACTATCTTCTGCCAGATGGTACCCTTCCAGTAGCTGTCTAGTTCATCTCTCCATCTTCTTGTTGGCGTTCCTCTAGATTGTTTCCCTTTGTAGGAAGTCCAGGGGGTGATACATGATGTCCATTGATGAATTGACATATACATTATAATATACACTGGGTACACATGATTGGGACATTGTTTCTATAGAATATTCATCATAAAGTTTGATGATTACAATTAATATTCTGGAGAAACAATGTCCCAATATAGTGTATATATTTTATCATTGACAAGGTTAATTAATTATTTAATTAATATATGAACCTGAGGACATGTACTGTTTGAACACAGAAAAGAAAGTATTGTTGATTTGATTGGATATTCTCACTGATAATTGACCACAATGAAGTGTGCTACATGATCTTGATGAATGTTCTAGAAGAACTTTGACATTGTCTCAATCAGGTTCATTGACATTTGAGCTTGCATGAAATGTAGGGCTCATTATCCAAATTATATTCTAAATTTTGAGACATTTTGCAGAAATTAACCTGTGATTTATTCTGTGACTTCATTTATTTGTGTAACAAATTTTTATCATTTGTTTTCTAATAATATTAGAAAACAAATGATAAAAATATGTTACACAAAGAAAAGACGTCACAAAAAAGTCACGGAATAAATACAATATTCACACGACTGGCTCATTTGACATGGTACCATATCCAGTCCATTGCGAATATTGCATTCAGCAGCTCGTCGTGACAATAACCTTTGCAAAACAATTGTGCCAATTTATGTATGTATTTGTCTGTGTTGTTATTAGCCCTGGTTGTCCAAGCCTTTCCCTTCCTTGTTTCATGGGGCTTGCCCTGGACAGGTGGAGGTGATACAGGGTGATCTGGTGGGAGGAAGGGAAGGGTAGAACAGGGGAGGAAGGGATTCTAAGGGTAGAACAGGGGAGGAAGGGAAGGGTAGAACAGGGGAGGAAGGGTAGGGTAGAACAGGGGAGGAAGGGTAGTCCAGGGGGAGAGAACTGGTGAAAGGCCACATGAATTGTGTCTTAATGAGTCACTAGGCCTGAACCCTGCAATCAGCTCTTGTTAATTTACTGGCTGTGACATGTTTATTGAGTCTCAGACTGACCTCTGTGGGTTGGTGATTAGCAATGAGAACATTAACTCTGCCCTGCTGGCTGTGTCAGGTGTGTGGACTGTGGACTGTGCATAAAATACACCTAAGTGAGAGCAGCAGAATGCTGGACATGTCAAAGAAATGTTTTCTTCAAAGTGGTTTTTATCAAAAAAAATACTAGGAATGTGGTTATTTCTGGGTCAACAAACTGAATTTCAGTTAATAATATATGCATAATATGTATGATACAAAATAAACTAGAACCATGAAATGTGTAAAAATGAACAGGATGTTATTAGAAAGAAATAACTACCCAGCTTAATCCTGAAGCCACGTCATTTTGTCAAGTCGTGCGCCGTGGGTGTATCCCGCCCTACGTAATTTTTAAAATTGTATTTCTTGGCTATTTATGGTTGTACAACTTGAGCAAATTGTTCATACATGTGGGAGCATTTGGGTGCATGCATGCATGACAGAAAGTAATAAGTCTATAGATGAGATTGCTGGCTGTGGCGGCAATTCCACCCAATGTTAGATCGGACAGCATTGTTGGGACGCACACTTTACATTAGCGTGATTGAAAGTGATTGAAGCGAACCAAGTCAGTCTTCCTTGGAGGAAGACAGACACTGATAGAGGAGTTGTCTTGTGTGCTTTGGGTGGTGTCGTGAATTTGAAAATAAAACCTGTATTGTAGAGTATTGATTTAAAGCCAGCTGTAGTCATTCAGGTAGAGTGCTTGTGTTGTTCGCATGAATCAGGGTTCGAAATCCTGGTTGATTTTATTTAGGGTTCAGAAAGAGTCCGTCATTGATTAGGGTCCAGCCAGGAAATGACCATCAGTTGACAGACTACCTCACAATTGTTACATTTGCTCCAATATGTGCTGCGGTAAATGCACGGAAACATCAGGCTGGCCTTTGCACGATTAATCTGATGTTTTGTGTAGATTTGGAAGACTGCTCTAGTTACTCGTGATCTTTATGTGTGACTGTTTTACTCGAACACATCAGAACAATAAAGTGGGTAGTTTAATGTGGTTTAACTGATGTACTGTCACTGCTAAAAAGCTTCCCTGTTACTGTGTAATATCTGATGTATCGACAGCGCAGTGTAGTGGCAATGTGCATTAGTACAAATTGCATTCATCAGGTGGAGCCACTGGAACAATTAAGTTTCCCTGTACATTGTGCTAACCTCTTATGGATATGCAGTGAGTAATGCACGTATTTCATAGCACTGCACATTTTCTGGACCACCCCTTATGGTAATCTGGCTCTCAGATAATCAGGTGGATTAACCATTATTTTATGTGGGTGATGCCGAGAGATTAACCGTTATTTTTTACTTGGATGAGACTAAGGGAGCAGTCATTGTTGTGTGCTTAATGAAGTAAATATATTAACGTTATATTTTGGTCAAGTTGGGTAAGACCAAAGAATGAACTACTGTTATTACTTGGATGATGCTAAAATATTAAACGTTGATTTTTAATTGGGTGGCGCTAAGAGATTACTCATTTTGTATTTAGGAGATGATAAAATAATATCCATTGTTTTGTACTTGGGTGATGTTAAAATATTATCCATTATGTTGTACGTAGGTGATGCTAAGAGATTAACCATTTGTTTTTTACTTGGGTGACGGTAAAATAGTACCAGAATTTTTTTTTAATTGTGGGATGTTAAGAGATTAATCACGTTTAATACTTGGATGATGCTAAACGATTACCATTGTATCCGTATTACCATTATTTATAATAATCACAACATATCCTGACCTCAGGATCAAGATGGTAGCAGTTTGCATTTCCCACTGATTAGCTTGTATATGTCCCTCCCATACATCATTCTTCACATGAGGACAGTCAACAGAACCTTTTATATAATCGCCACGGCAACAAACGCATTATGGTCAGATTTATCGCATTTTTAGTCTGGCGTTGATTCGTTTAATGCTGCATTTTTATTGAGCTGAACGTGAAAGCTTTGAGACGGCAGTTGACAGGCGCCAGCGTGTGGGTTATGGAAGCAATCTTAGACTTGGTGTCAGGAGCAGTGGGGAGGGTTGTCAGGGGGAGTAGTCAATCCCTCGCAAGGTGTGACATGTCTATCAATCTCTTCCACTTCTGGGCGTACTCATTAAAGAAGCACATCTTTCACATTATCGATCAGTGTTACGTTCAATGCACCTCTGAGAATTAGTCGGCAATGTCAACTCTCTCCGTAGCCATCTAATCTCTGTCTTCACTGATGATCCATTATGGTTGATAACCTGTTTTGTTTGGGGGATTCAAGTGACTTGCTGTTTTTTAACAATCCAAATGTATCATTAATCCAGCCAGAATCCATATGAATCAAAGAGACATGATGATAAATGTTTGGAAATGCACAGCACAGACATGTAACGAAACAGGTTTTATGTTTAGATTAAATCTCAGCTCATCTTTTGTAGGATAAACCAACTCCCTTTCCCATATCTACAGTGATGGAGTGAAATCGGAAATTCATTCAAATGTTTAAAACACTAACACAGTTTGTAGTAGGCATAGCAGATGATTATAAAATGATCTGTGTGCCTACTGACAGACCTGTCATGTCTTATAATATTAAAAAAAGTAGGATTAAAACATTTGGGACCAGTGATCAGATATCTTCTTTGAATTTATACATGATTATGGACAATTACGTTATAATTTATTAACTTTAAATTATTGATATTATGTTATTAATGCAACAAATCTCACAGATATATCAACATATTCAGTGAAAGGATACACATTCATATGAGTTATGTTTTCATGCACCATTCATACTGTGTGAAGTCCTGCCTGTGTCTCTAACAGGTGCAACTAGTGCCCTCATTATCTGGTAGTTCAAGTGTTGTAAGTTGTTGTGTCAATAATCTTTTTACAAAGTATGTCAAGCTCAGACTTTTTCACACAAGTGTGCCTCAGTTTGCGGAGGATACTTGACTGTAGACAATGGTAGTCTAGACAACAGGTGAATGCATAGTCTACTTGTGGTTGGTATTTGTAGAATGGCTGAATGGTTCATAGAGAAGTCGATAACTCAAGATGGTGTTCAATTAAATACGTTTGTTGGGAGTTGAAGTGTAAAAGTCCATTGAGATTGAGTAGATGTAAAGACTGCATTCTGTCAACCTTCCTTTGATCTTTGTGACCTCTTGTCCCTTGTCACTTTGTTCCGCCATGTCGTGTCGTGTCGTGTCGTGTCGTGTCGTGTCGTGTCGGGTCGGGTCGGGTCGGGTCGGGTCGGGTCGGGTCGGGTCGTGTCGTGTCGTGTCATGTCATGTCTTTTGGTGACATCTCTGCACAGTCTTGTCCTCTCTCACCTGTCTCCTGTCACCTGTTGTGATGTCAAGTTCATTTCTTTTTAATTTTGTCAAGCCGCTAACTTTGGTCCACCTTTTTTATTTTGTTCCTCAGTCATTCCTAGCATGAAGATTTTACCGATTTGATGTTTGTTATATAAGACATCTTAACAGGACATTGTTGTTAAGTTGAGATGTGCAAAAAACGTGACACATGGAATTTGAAGTCAGTGAGTTCAACTTCAAGGGACAGTGCTCCAGTAGAAGGGGACAGTGCTCCAGTAGAAGGGGACAGTGCTCCAGTAGAAGGGGACAGTGCTCCAGTAGAAGGGGACAGTGCTCCAGTTGAAGGGGACAGTGCTCCAGTTGAAGGGGACAGTGCCCCAGTAGAAGGGGACAGTGCTCCATTTGAAGGGGACAGTGCTCCAGTAGAAGAGGACATTGCTCCAGTTGAAGGGGACAGTGCTCCAGTAGAAGGGGGACAGTGCTCCAGTTGAAGGGGACAGTGCTCCAATAGAAGGGGACAGTGCTCCAGTAGAAGGGGACAGTGCTCCAGTTGAAGGGGGACAGTGCTCCAGTAGAAGGGGACAGTGCTCCAGTTGAAGGGAACAGTGCTCCAGTTGAAGGGGGACAGTGCTCCAGTAGAAGGGGACAGTGCTCCAGTAGAAGAGGACATTGCTCCAGTTGAAGGGGACAGTGCTCCAGTAGAAGGGGGACAGTGCTCCAGTTGAAGGGGACAGTGCTCCAATAGAAGGGGACAGTGCTCCAGTAGAAGGGGACAGTGCTCCAGTTGAAGGGGGACAGTGCTCCAGTAGAAGGGGACAGTGCTCCAGTTGAAGGGAACAGTGCTCCAGTTGAAGGGGGACAGTGCTCCAGTAGAAGGGGACAGTGCTCCAGTTGAAGGGGGACAGTGCTCCAGTTGAAGGGGACAGTGCTCCAGTAGAAGGGGACAGTGCTCCAGTTGAAGGGGACAGTGCTCCAGTTGAAGGGGACAGTGCTCCAGTTGAAGAGGACAGTGCTCCAGTAGAAGGGGACAGTGCTCCAGTAGAAGGGGTCAGTGCTCCAGTAGAAGGGGACAGTGCTCCAGTTGAAGGGGACAGTGCTCCAGTAGAAGGGGGACAGTGCTCCAGTTGAAGGGGACAGTGCTCCAATAGAAGGGGACAGTGCTCCAGTAGAAGGGGACAGTGCTCCAGTTGAAGGGGGACAGTGCTCCAGTAGAAGGGGACAGTGCTCCAGTTGAAGGGAACAGTGCTCCAGTTGAAGGGGGACAGTGCTCCAGTAGAAGGGGACAGTGCTCCAGTTGAAGGGGGACAGTGCTCCAGTTGAAGGGGACAGTGCTCCAGTAGAAGGGGACAGTGCTCCAGTTGAAGGGGACAGTGCTCCAGTTGAAGGGGACAGTGCTCCAGTTGAAGAGGACAGTGCTCCAGTAGAAGGGGACAGTGCTCCAGTAGAAGGGGTCAGTGCTCCAGTAGAAGGGGACAGTGCTCCAGTTGAAGGGGACAGTGCTCCAGTTGAAGGGGACAGTGCTCCAGTTGAAGGGGACAGTGCTCCAGTAGAAGGGGACAGTGCTCCAGTAGAAGGGGACAGTGCTCCAGTTGAAGGGGACAGTGCTCCAGTTGAAGGGGACAGTGCTCCAGTTGAAGGGGGACAGTGCTCCAGTTGAAGGGGGACAGTGCTCCAGTTGAAGGGGGACAGTGCTCCAGTTGAAGGGGACAGTGCTCTAGTTGAAGGGGACAGTGCTCCAGTTGAAGGGGACAGTGCTCCAGTTGAAGGGGGACAGTGCTTCAGTTGAAGGGGACAGTGCTCTAGTTGAAGAGGACAGTGCTCCAGTTGAAGGGGGACAGTGCTCCAGTTGAAGGGGACAGTGCTTCAGTTGAAGGGGACAGTGCTCCTGTTGAAGGGGACAGTGCTCCAGTTGAAGGGGGACAGTGCTCCAGTTGAAAGGGACAGTGCTCTAGTTGAAGGGGACAGTGCCCCAGTTGAAGGGGACAGTGCTCCAGGTGAAGGGGACAGTGCTCCAGTTGAAGGGGACAGTGCTCTAGTTGAAGAGGACAGTGCTCCAGTTGAAGGGGGACAGTGCTCCAGTTGAAGGGGGACAGTGCTCCAGTTGAAGGGGGACAGTGCTCCAGTTGAAGGGGCAGTGCTCTAGTTGAAGAGGACAGTGCTCCAGTTGAAGGGGGACAGTTCTCCAGTTGAAGGGGACAGTGCTCCAGTTGAAGGGGACAGTTCTCCAGTTGAAGGGGACAGTGCTCCAGTTGAAGGGGACAGTGCTCCAGTTGAAGGGGACAGTGCTCCAGTTGAAGGGGACAGTGCTCCAGTTGAAAGGGACAGTGCTCTAGTTGAAGGGGACAGTGCTCCAGTTGAAGGGAACAGTGCTCCAGTTGAAGGGGACAGTGCTCCAGTTGAAGGGGACAGTGCTCCAGTTGAAGGGGACAGTGCTCCAGTGGAAGGGGGGACAGTGCTCCAGTTGAAGGGGACAGTGCTCTAGTTGAAAGGGACAGTGCTCCAGTTGAAGGGGACAGTGCTCCAGTTGAAAGGGACAGTGCTCCAGCAGTTGAAAGGAACAATGCTCCAGTTGAAGGGGACAGTGCTCCAGTTGAAAGGGACAATGCTCCAGTTGAAGGGGACAGTGCTCCAGTTGAAGGGGACAGTGCTCCAGTTGAAGGGGGACAGTGCTCCAGTTGAAGGGGACAGTGCTCCAGTTGAAGGGGACATTGCTCCAGTTGAAGTGGACAATGCTCCAGTTGAAGGGGAGAGTGCTCCAGTGGAAGGGGGACAGTGCTCCAGTTGAAGGGGACAGTGCTCTAGTTGAAAGGGACAGTGCTCTAGTTGAAGGGGACAGTGCTCCAGTTGAAAGGGACAGTGCTCCAGTTGAAGGGGACAGTGCTCCAGTTGAAAGGGACAATGCTCCAGTTGAAGGGGACAGTGCTCCAGTTGAAGGGGACAGTGCTCCAGTTGAAGGGGACAGTGCTCCAGTTGAAGGGGGACAGTGCTCCAGTTGAAGGGGACAGTGCTCCAGTTGAAGGGGACAGTGCTCCAGTTGAAGGGGACAGTGCTCCAGTTGAAGGGGAGAGTGCTCCAGTTGAAGGGGGACAGTGCTCCAGTTGAAGGGGACAGTGCTGCAGTTGAAGGGGGACAGTGCTCCAGTTGAAGGGGACAGTGCTCCAGTTGAAGGGGACAGTGCTCCAGTTGAAGGGGACAGTGCTCCAGTTGAAGGGGACAGTGCTCCAGTTGAAGGGGGACAGTGCTCCCGTTGGAGGGGACAGTGCTCTAGTTGAAGGGGACAGTGCTCCAGTTGAAGGGGACAGTGCTCTAGTTGAAGGGGACAGTGCTCTAGTTGAAAGGGACAATGCTCCAGTTGAAGGGGACAGTGCTCTAGTTGAAGGGGACAGTGCTCCAGTTGAAGGGACAGTTAACTGTGTTCCAGTAGCAGCTGTCACAGTGAAGTAGTTGTGGATGTATGACCACATGGATTCCTACACCATTGTAGTCCTGCTTAAAAAAAGCTTTGTGCATTTGTTGTAAATTTCTGGAAGCACTAAATGTAGGACTGGTTGAATGGTGAAATAATGACATTTGTCAGAAAGTGACCAGGTGTGTGATAATCACTGTGTATGCATACAGGTGTAATTCGCCCTAGAGGTGGCAACATTGGTAATCGGCGGCTGATTGAGGCAAAAATGAAGCGGTGTTTCGTTAGAGTTAATTAGTGGATCATAGGAGAAAGTGATATGTCATTGTCACGAATTTTATACATGACATGTGTAAATGGATTTTCAATACCATGGATTAATAAACCTATAGGGAAATCAAAGAAATCTTACAGTGGCTACCTATGGACATCAACTGGTGTTATATAGTACTATAGACCCAGTTGTGTCGCGGTGAGAGAGAGAGGAGGTTTTTTTCAGGTGGGGGTCATTTCATAGGACATTGTCCACTTCTCAAGAAACTGTCCATTTCTCAAGACAGTGTACAATTCACTAAACAGTGTCCACTGCTCAGGTCAATGTCCCCTTTCTCAGGACACTACGATTCTCAAGGCAATGTCCACTTCTCAAAACACTGTCCACCTCTCAAAACACTGTCCACTTCTCAAGACACTGTCCACCTCTCAAAACACTGTCCACTTCTCAAAACACTGTCCACTTCTCAAAACACTGTCCACCTCTCAAAACACTGTCCACTTCTCAAGACACTGTCCACCTCTCAAAACACTGTCCACTTCTCAAAACACTGTCCACTTCTCAAAACACTGTCCACCTCTCAAAACACTGTCCACTTCTCAAAACACTGTCCACTTCTCAAAACACTGTCCACTTCTCAAAACGCTGTCCACTTCTCAAAACAATGTCCACTTCTCAACACACTGTCTACTTCTCAAAACACTGTCCACTTCTCAAGACACTGTCCACCTCTCAAAACACTGTCCACTTCTCAAAACACTGTCCACTTCTCAAAACACTGTCCACCTCTCAAAACACTGTCCACTTCTCAAAACACTGTCCACTTCTCAAAACGCTGTCCACTTCTCAAAACAATGTCCACTTCTCAAAACGCTGTCCACTTCTCAAAACAATGTCCACTTCTCAACACACTGTCTACTTCTCAAAACACTGTCCACTTCTCAAAACACTGTCCACTTCTCAAAACGCTGTCCACTTCTCAAAACAATGTCCACTTCTCAACACACTGTCTACTTCTCAACACACTGTCCACTTCTCAACACACTGTCCACTTCTCAAGACAATGTCCAAATCTCAGGACAAAGTCAGTGGAATGCTGGGAAAATTGTTTATTAAAATGTGTGATATTGTGTCCTGCCCAGTGGCCCGGCGTATCATGTTGTCCAGCACTAGTCCTAGTGTAGGTCCTTCTAATTCCAGACACTGCTGTCTCTGGTGTAAGGCCTTCAATGGGCGCCATCACTCACGAACCTGTAGTGGGCTTTATTAATTGAATCTTCCTCCGTGGTCACTGGGGTGAACCTGTTTAGGTGTCCCCGAGACCGAGGATTTGCATGACAGAGTACTGCGACAAATCTAATTCTTTGTTGTTCACCTCGGAGCCCGGTCACACACCACTGTGGGAAATGGAGATATGTGACCATTTACGGGTTACATTTAGTTATTACTTGGTTTCCTGGCGCAAGCTGTGGTGTGGACTCAGTGTTGATGTCGTGTCTCAGGGAGTCATTGTCACAATCACTGGCTGTTTGTTTTTGGTTCCATTGTCAATATTTTTGTGGGAAACTAATGGTTTTCAAAGGTGCCAAGGTGAATAAACGTAGTTATATGTCACTCACGAAGGGATACTTCATTAGTTCAATGTGGGTCATATCTACTAGATTCTCTGTTACAGTTTAGGGATAACTCATTAAGTGGGTAGGCGAAGGTTCACCAGTAGAGAGTCAACATTTCCGTGAACTTTCTCAAAGGTCATGCAATTGCGGGGGGGGGGGGGTGAATCAAATGGGTACTGTAGATAGATCACTGCTGATTGGTAGTCCAGTAGAGGTATAGTTAAATAGTAAATTAATAGATTTCAGATTGGAAGTCTGTTTTGGTGTGTAATTGGCGTGGTCAGTCTTTGGGTCTAGTCTTAGTTTAGTGCTGTCTTGTTCTTGTTGCCAGGCTGCTGTTGTTGCCAGGCTGCTGTTGTTGCCAGGCTGCTGTTGTTGCCCGGCTGCTGTTGTTGCCAGGCTGCTGTTGTTGCCCGGCTGCTGTTGTTGCCCGGCTGCTGTTGTTGCCCGGCTGTTGTTGCCAGGCTGCTGTTGTTGCCCGGCTGTTGTTGCCCGGCTGCTGTTGTTGCCCGGCTGTTGTTGCCAGGCTGCTGTTGCTGGAGCTACATCATTCAATCTGCTCTTCCTTCTTCTCTCTTTCTCGCCATCTTTCTCAGTCCAGTGTTCTCCTATTTGTACGTGTCCGATGATCTTACTGCACTGTACTGTAATAACTCTATATGTCCAAACGCCTAAAAGTAATTACATTCTCAGCTGCACAATGCACATATGTAATTATATTTGATCCCCAGAAACATAAACGTTTGTCACCCTGTGTGTTACATATTCCATGTGTAAACATAATTGGCATCAAAAAACATACAACACAATTGTTTTTATTTTAGCATGTCAAAAACATACAGCATCCAAATAGACAGTCATTGCGGTAATCCCATCTTTCATTACATCTGGGTCTTCTTCTGTCACCTTCTAGTTCCCTGCTCCTCACCTCTCTCTCCTCCCTCCCTCCCTCCCTTCCTTCCCTTCCCCCTTCCCTCCCCCCCTCCCTCCCTCCCTCCCTCCCTCCCTCCCTCCCTCCCTCCCTCCCTCCCTCCCTCCCTCCCTCCCTCCCTCCCTCCCTCCCTCCCTCCCTCCCTCCCTCCCTCCCTCCCTCCCTCCCTCCCTCCCTCCCTCCCTCCCTCCCTCCCTTCCCTCCCTCCCTCCCTCTCTTCCCTCCCGCCCTCCCTCCCTCCCGCCCGCCCGCCCGCCCTCCACATATCCGGCCCGTGTAGTCTACGGCGAGAGAATACACTGTTAGCAGCAGTCTTTTACATGTCTCTTTCAAGGATTGCTTACACTGTAGTCATTCATTTATGACAACGCCACTGCACCCATTGAAAGACTGGCACATTGTGGATGAAGAGACAAATGACTTAACCAGCTGATTGCCAGTAGACACACGTGTGTGTGACGTCAGTAAGACCTTGGGTGTGACTGATGAGACAGTCTCATTTGTTTGCTTGGCCTTTGCTTGGTTCAACTAAAAAACAGAGAATAATATGTTACATAATGAAACATGCAGCAGTTGGTGGAACACAGGACAAAACAAAGTTATGTTTTCAGAAGACTAAGTGATTAAATGCCTGTGTCAAATTGAGATGCCTGTTGGGCATGTTTGAAGTGTAACACTAGAGTAGGGCATGTTTGAAGTGTAACACTAGAGTAGGGCATGTTTGAAGTGTAACACTAGAGTAGATGACTTTTGCCACACTGCCTGCCAAATTTAGTTTTATACACATGAAACAGTTTATCTGATTTAAATACTTTTGCTACAGAATGTTCAAATGAAGTTTAAATGAAAACTTTCATTTAAGGTAATTGTTCAACTCATTCAGTGGAGAACTTCCTCAGTAATACTGACCTTCCCTCAAACAACCTACGTAACAGAACATACAGACTCGCTCTCAACATACTGGAATGCAAGATTATTTTGTGGAGTATTTCGTGTTAAGAACTGCGTGCATTCAATTATCAGGACACTCCACATCGCAGGACACTGTCCACTTCTCAGGACACTGTCCACTTCTCAGGACACTGTCCACTTCACAGGACACTGTCCACTTCTCAGGACACTGTCCACTTCTCAGGACACTGTCCACTTCACAGGACACTGTCCACATCGCAGGACACTGTCCACTTCACAGGACACTGTCCAATTCTCAGGACACTGTCCACTTCTCAGGACACTGTCCGCTTCATAAGACACTGTCCACTTCATAGGACACTGTCCACTTCTCAGGACACTGTCCACTTCTCAGGACACTGTCCACTTCTCAGGACACTGTCGGCTTCATAAGACACTGTCCACTTCATAGGACACTGTCCACTTCATAGGACACTGTCCACTTCATAGGACACTGTCCACTTCATAGGACACTGTCCACTTCATAGGACACTGTCCACTTCATAGGACACTGTCCACTTCACAGGACACTGTCCACTTCATAAGACACTGTCCACTTCATAGGACACTGTCCACTTCACAGGACACTGTCCACTTCTCAGGACACTGTCCACTTCATAGGACACTGTCCACTTCATAGGACACTGTCCACTTCACAGGACACTGTCCACTTCACAGGACACTGTCCACTTCATAGGACACTGTCCACTTTATAGGACACTGTCCACTTCATAGGACACTGTCCACTTCACAGGACACTTCCACTTCATAGGACACTGTCCACTTCATAGGACACTGTCCACTTCATAGGACACTGTCCACTTCACAGGACACTGTCCACTTCTCAGGACACTGTCCACTTCATAGGACACTGTCCACATCGCAGGACACTGTCCACTTCCCAGGACACTGTCCACTTCATAGGACACTGTCCACTTCTCAGACACTGTCCACTTTGCAGGACACGTTTGTCATGACACGTTAGGGTAAACAAAGATTGGGATTCGCTGTCACATCTGACGCGACGATGACATCTAGCCACACTTAGTTCTGTTAACTCTTAAGTGTAATAGAGAACAGTGAATAAAAGTCACACATTGAATGACCAGAGTCCATCAGGGTCACAAAGAGTCATAGAGAACAATGAATAAAAGTCACAAATGGAATGATCAAGGTCCATCAGGGTCACAAAGAGTCATTATAAGAGAACAGTGAATAAAAGTCACAAATGGAATGACCAAGGTCCATCAGGGTCACAAAGAGTCATAGAGAACAGTGAATAAAAGTAACAAATGGAATGACCAAGGTCCATCAGGGTCACAAAGAGTCATAGAGAACAGTGAATAGAAGTCACAAATGGAATGACCAGAGGTCACAAAGCTTCACAAAGTTGATCCACTTCTAAATCATGATTGTATTGGTATGTAATAAATGCCTAATTTGTGCCTAATTAAATGTTAACTATGTATACTAATTAAATGTAAACTACGCATTAGATCTGTGGAAAGATTATTCAAGTAAATTTCCATCAGTATCTCATTTGCAGTGTTATTATTATCTCTGGTGGATCTGTTGTCGTGTTTGTGGTGATAATAATAATTACGGTCTGTACTTACTCTGTGCATATTTATGAGCTTTGCTAATGACATTTACCTCATATTAAATCCCAAATAAAAACAAAATTGACACAAAAGCATCAATTCTCTTCAGCTTTAATGCACCTGAAGTAAAGACATCTTTCCTGTGACATGATAACAAATATTGTAGTATTGAATAGTTATGACAGTATTGATACTTAGTTAATAAAACAGGACTAAATGATATGAAACAGCATTAGATTGTAGTGATGAATTTAGATAGAAAACAGAATGTATTTATCCTCACATCTTCGACCGTAAATGACTGGTTCAGATTCAGTACATACGTGTGGGTGCTGGCAACATGACTGTCTTTAAACAAAACGACAAAAAGTATTTCAAAAGAACGGGATACACTTAGTTGCATTTCTGATAAGCCAACAGCGTCATTGTCTAGACTTGCCATCTGGGTTTAATTCTTTGGTTGGTGCTCTTCTTAAATCTCATCTTGTGTTCTTTTTGGCTGGTATCAGCACCAGTCCAAGAGTGGGGAGTGGTCACTGCTAGTCCAAGAGGGGAGAGTGGTCACTACTAGTCCAAGAGGGGAGAGTGGTCACTGTTAGTCCAAGAGGGGAGAGTGGTCACTGTTAGCCCAAGAGGGGAGAGTGGTCACTGTTAGTCCAAGAGGGGAGAGTGGTCACTGTTAGTCCAAGAGGGGAGAGTGGTCACTGTTAGTCCAAGAGGGGAGAGTGGTCACTGTTAGTCCAAGAGGGGAGAGTGGTCACTGTTAGTCCAAGAGGGGAGAGTGGTCACTGTTAGTCCAAGAGGGGAGAGTGGTCACTACTAGTCCAAGAGGGGAGAGTGGTCACTGTTAGTCCAAGAGGGGAGAGTGGTCACTGTTAGTCCAAGAGGGGAGAGTGGTCACTGTTAGTCCAAGAGGGGAGAGTGGTCACTGTTAGTCCAAGAGGGGAGAGTGGTCACTGTTAGTCCAAGAGGGGAGAGTGGTCACTGTTAGTCCAAGAGGGGAGAGTGGTCACTGTTAGTCCAAGAGGGGAGAGTGGTCACTACTAGTCCAAGAGGGGAGAGTGGTCACTACTAGTCCAAGAGGGGAGAGTGGTCACTACTAGTCCAAGAGGGGAGAGTGGTCACTGTTAGTCCAAGAGTGGAGAGTGGTCACTACTAGTCCAAGAGGGGAGAGTGGTCACTACTAGTCCAAGAGGGGAGAGTGGTCACTACTAGTCCAAGAGGGGAGAGTGGTCACTACTAGTCCAAGAGGGGAGAGTGGTCACTACTAGTCCAAGAGGGGAGAGTGGTCACTACTAGTCCAAGAGGGGAGAGTGGTCACTGTTAGTCCAAGAGTGGAGAGTGGTCACTACTAGTCCAAGAGGGGAGAGTGGTCACTACTAGTCCAAGAGGGGAGAGTGGTCACTGTTAGTCCAAGAGGGGAGAGTGGTCACTGTTAGTCCAAGAGGGGAGAGTGGTCACTGTTAGTCCAAGAGGGGAGAGTGGTCACTGTTAGTCCAAGAGGGGAGAGTGGTCACTGTTAGTCCAAGAGGGGAGAGTGGTCACTGTTAGTCCAAGAGGGGAGAGTGGTCACTGTTAGTCCAAGAGGGGAGAGTGGTCACTGTTAGTCCAAGAGGGGAGAGTGGTCACTGTTAGTCCAAGAGTGGAGAGTGGTCACTACTAGTCCAAGAGGGGAGAGTGGTCACTACTAGTCCAAGAGGGGAGAGTGGTCACTGTTAGTCCAAGAGGGGAGAGTGGTCACTGTTAGTCCAAGAGGGGAGAGTGGTCACTGTTAGTCCAAGAGGGGAGAGTGGTCACTGTTAGTCCAAGAGGGGAGAGTGGTCACTACTAGTCCAAGAGGGGAGAGTGGTCACTACTAGTCCAAGAGGGGAGAGTGGTCACTGTTAGTCCAAGAGGGGAGAGTGGTCACTACTAGTCCAAGAGGGGAGAGTGGTCACTGTTAGTCCAAGAGGGGAGAGTGGTCACTACTAGTCCAAGAGGGATAAGTGGTCACTGCTAAAGAAAGGAATAAACACATAAAACACCAATTTAAAATATGGCTCCATACTTCCAATTATATAATCTAATTATGATGTAATTATGGCATAAACGTGACATCATAGAACAATTATATACTAATTGTCGATGATAAAGCATAATGTCTAATCATTATTCACAATTAAGTTTATCTATATAGTAAATTGAAGCACTTTCCATGAGTGCAAAATCCTGTATCACTTCGTGTTTTTATACAAATCTTGTGGAAATATCTATCCGTATGTCTGGTAGGTTTTTTCCGTATTCATTACGTGTTATGTGAGGAATGTATGCATTTGTAGTAAGTATGTTGAGTGCCTGCTTTGGTTTCCTTCATTAAAATTCTGGTATCATGGCTTATATCATGACTAATATCATGGCTTATTTGGCAACGAGAAACATTTGTGCTATGATGTGAATGGAAGAGTGGGATGAAAGTATTTGATAATTATGTATTTTTTGTTGGTGGCTCCATCTGGTGATCATGGTGTATTTTGTAAAATGTAAATTCTAATCTATCCACTTGGGGGCACCACTTATTGGACCCATACAGGTTGTGTTACTATTAATAACTTTGTGTTAATGTTGTCAGTGAATGTTATCAATCTTACACATGCCTGGCGAATATCTAAATAATAGTATTTATCATTTGATCAACATTCTTGAAAATAATTATTAAAATGAAGAAATAAATGGGATGCTAAATAAGACATTTGTGTATTATCACTGGTTGCAATTTGTATGTTTCTGAGATTGTTCGGGACATTATAGTATCCGTACTATTACTGTGGCCTCACCCTTATAGTATCCTTGCTATTACTGTGGCCTTACTCTTATAGTATCCTTACTATCACTGTGGCCTTACTCTTATAGTATCCTTGCTATTACTGTGGCCTTACTCTTATAGTATCCTTACTATCACTGTGGCCTCACTCTTATAGTATCCTTACTATCACTGTGGCCTTACTCTTATAGTATCCTTACTATTACTGTGACCTTACTCTTATAGTATCCTTACTATCACTGTGGCCTTACTCTTATAGTATCCTTACTATTACTGTGGCCTTACTCTTATAGTATCCTTGCTATTACTGTGGCCTCACTCTTATAGTATCTTATTGTTTTCAGTTACTGTGGCCTCACTATTATAGTATCTTATTGTTTTCAGTTACTGTGGCCTCACTATTATAGTATCCTTACTATTACTGTGGACTTACTTGTATGCTTTACATTGAATGATCAAGCTAACCTTTTTTGATATTATAATTCCATAATAACGAAAGTAATTTTTTCCTTTCAGGTATGTACACAATTGTTTTGCGATGTCTTCCATAATCTCCCTATCCCTCTGCAAAATACTGGTAAGTAAAATCCTGAGAAATACGTTTTTCCACTGGTATATTGTCTATGTTTTATTGAGAAGCATTTCTTAGCAAATATAAGCTAACCTGATTATAGGAAATATAAGCTAACCTGATCATAGCAAATATAAGCTAACCTGATCAGTGCTGCATGTTGTGTGCATACAAGTGACGCCCTCTAGCAGATAGTTTTGGAAACACGAAGCATGTGACCTGAACACACAGGCTGTGAGGCATCAAGTCTCAGTACCGATGTATCAACTACCCAGTGACACACCCGGCCAGCTTTTTCATTTTTGCTCACAGGGCGTGGGGTACATGGGGTACATGGGGTACATGGGGTACATGGGGTACATGGGGTACATGGGGTACACCCGTTTATCTGTCAGAGTGCACATAGTTCCTGCTTTTTTCATTCCTTGATTGCATCTGTGTGATGTCTGCTGTCAAAGTGGAGTGAGTGAGTAGTTCATAGTGCATATACTTCTCACTTTGATTTCACATTTGACCTCATCTAACCCCATCACTGAGGTGAAAAAGGATATGAGTGCATACGTCTCTTGTTGGTACATGCCCTATCCATGTGCAAGACTAGTACGACCTCCTTGTGTTTGCTGCCAATACTAGGCACCCCTGGCACTAGGCACTTCATGGCACTAGGCACTTTATGGCACTAGGCACCTCATGGCACTAGGCACCCCCTGGCACTAGGCACCTCCTGGCACTAGGCACCTCATGGCACTAGGCACCTCATGGCACTAGGCACCTCATGGCACTAGGCACCTCATGACACTAAGCACCTCCTGGCACTAGGCACCTCATGGCACTAGGCACCACCTGGCACTAGGCACCCCCTGGCACTAGGCACATCATGGCACTAGGCACCTCCTGGCACTAGGCACCCCATGGCACTAGGCACCCCCTGGCACTGTGTGCCAGGGCCTAGGGGGAGGTGGATTCTAAACCTGAGTAGACCCAGCTCATCAGTCCTGGTAGACATTGGGTCTGAGAGATGGAAAAGTGATATTAAAACCACTGATGCTGAGCCCAGGCAGTGGGAAATAACTGGTCAACAGAGACGGCCTGAGGTGTGGGGGACTCCATCTAAAGGGTCAGGTTATTGGTCAGTGGCAGCCACATTGTAGAGTTAGGAGAGGGATGAGTGTCACCAAGGTCCACCTGTGTGATGACAGTGATCATAAGTGTCACCAAGGTCCACCTGTGTGACGACAGTGATCAGAAGTGTCACTAAGGTCCACCTGTGTGACGACAGTGATCAGAAGTGTCACCAAGGTCCACCTGTGTGAAGACAGTGATCACAAGTGTCACCAAGGTCCACCTGTGAGAGGACAGTGATCACAAGTGTCACCAAGGTCCACCTATGTGAGGACAGTGATCACAAGTGTCACCAAGGTCCACCTATGTGAGGACAGTGATCATAAGTGTCACCAATGTCCACCTGTGTGATGACAGTGATCATAAGTGTCACCAAGGTTCACCTTTGTGATGACAATGATCATAAGTGTCACCAAGGTCCACCTGTGTGATGACAGTGATCATAAGTGTCACCAAGGTCCACCTGTGTGATGACAGTGATCATAAGTGTCACCAAGGTCCACCTGTGTGATGACAGTGATCATAAGTGTCACCAAGGTCCACCTGTGTGATGACAGTGATAGCATATGTGTCACCAAGGTCCACCTGTGTGATGACAGTGATCGTAAGTGTCACAAAGGTCCACCTGTGTAAGGACAGTGATCATAAGTGTCACCAAGGTCCACCTATGTGATGACAGTGATCATAAGTGTCACCAAGGTCCACCTGTGTGATGACAATGATCATAAGTGTCACCAAGGTCCACCTGTGTGACGACAGTGATCATAAGTGTCAGCAAGGTCCACCTGTTTGATGACAGTGATCACAAGTGTCACCAAGGTCCACCTGTGTGATGACAGTGATGATAAGTGTCACCAAGGTCCACCTGAGTAATGACAGTGGTCATAAGTGTCACCAAGGTCCACCTGTGTGATGACAGTGATGATAAGTGTCACCAAGGTCCACCTGAGTAATGACAGTGATCATAAGTGTCACCAAGGTCCACCTGTGTGATGACAGTGATGAGAACTGGCCGGGTTTGAGAGAAAGAAACGTTGAAACTTGTGAACTCGCTGCCAAAGGATCGACTGATTCCATAGTGCTAACATTCAGATGGGCCAAAAATGGCAAGATGGGTAAAAAATGGCAAGATGGGCCAAAAATGACAAGATGGGCCAAAAATGACAAGATGGGCCAAAACTGGCAAGATGGGCCAAAAATGGCAAGATGGGCCAAACATGGCAAGCGGCAGAGACACTAGCAGAAGTGTCATAGTCGATGAGAACAAGCCCAAGACCAGAGAGTACAGAGTTGTTGACACAGTGGGCTACAGCCACAGGCTGTGAGACAGACACTGACACTGACAGTGTCATGTCACCAGGCATTGTGAGTGAGGATGTCATTGGTGGTGTCAACTCCACTGTCTTCACTGTCCACACAGGTGTCTCACAGTCTGCCTGAAACTACATCCCTGGCTGTGGTTGACGCAAGAGGAGAGAGAGATGAGATGAGACGTCACGGGTGCTTTAAAGATGAGAAGAGAGAGAGAATGTGAGATAGAACAGAGAGAGCTTGTCTTTGAGCTTGTTGTGGGGGTTGAGACATGTATGTTACGTACACTCGAGTATGTTATGCAGACAGTCCTGAATATAATTCAGATAAATCAGTGGCAGTAAAATTATATGCCTAATATAAAACCGGTAATGTTGGTTATTTAAGCGATGTTGCTATCATATGCAAAGAAATAATATGTTAAATCTGCACAGATGATATTTAGTAAAACACATATTACCTGTGATTACCTCAAGGTGTACATGCATGGTTTTCAAGAGCGATTCTGACTGAAGTCTGATGGTACAACTAACATGTGACGACAACATTTTAACAGCAGGAATTGTATACCGTTGTATAAAACAAAATATAAGCTTCATTTTGGTATTCCTCACAAGCGCAGATAGACAGAATACAAAGTCAGTGTTTATTAAACAGATTCAGAATAGCTGAATGCTAACGAGGACAACAAAAGTAAGTCTAGAATACGGAGTTGTAATAATTAAAATATTTTCTTGACTGTCATTGTTAGATTGAATAAAAGTGCTAATAGGTAAATCATAATTATGCATAATTACAATTCAGATACTCATGCAAGTAACAATATATGTTTTTGTGCGTGTATGATATGTTATAAACCAATTTTCAGATTTATATTAACTTCAAATATAACAAATCAGCTTACATATTCCTCGGATATGCAAGCAATCTGTCAGTCACATAACCAGAAGGCTGCATTTCTAACGGACGCAGCAAGGTGTCAGTTTTTAATTGTGGATTTACCCACAATGCTTTATTTTTAGTGTTGGTGATCGTTGTATGAAGTGCACTTTTTATTGTCATTGTGTTTGCCTTGTTTACGGTGCTCTCATTTCCGGTGCAGGACGAGAAAGTAAACAAACTTAACAGCTGACATCTCTATACCCCCCCCCCCTGTCTGGCAGGGTCTGCTAGTGACTCAGTATCTGCCTCGTTTAGTCGTTCTTTGATATTTCAGTAATCCGCATGTTTTGTATCGGAACAATCACAAGCATCATCAATGTGGTTTATGTTTCTGTGTACCATTTGTCAGATTACTCTGTGTAATATGAGTCACTTAACTTGTTTTTTAGAACATAAAAAACTACATAATTTAGATGCAATTAAAAAGAAATTTTACATTATTTATCGTAAGTTATTAATTATAATAATTATATATTATATATCAACTGCATCATTCAAGGTCCTGTCAGATTTGTAAAGATGAATAAAACCTGAAACAAAGCTAGAGATCGATAAAATAATATGACATGATACAAGTTTATAGAGGATAATTATAGAATAGGTGATAATAGGTTGTTTCATAAAACTGCACTATTATTAATCTAGCTGACGGCAACCAAAGTGAGCAAGTACATTAATCAACCCTGATAGTGCGTGAAAAATTATGAAACACCTAGATATTGATTTGGATCCATCGGGGACATTTGATACTTTTTATACATTCGACTGCTTGACAAATTGAATTATTATGGACTAAAGGGGAACTAAATATAGACCTTTGCTCACCGCCAGTGTCGCAGAAACAATACCTCATGTATGATGGAGTAAAGTCTTCTGTCCTCTGGGTATTTCATGACAAGTTCCTGGGTCAACATGCTGTCATTTACTACTTCATGTGCCATCATTTACTACTTGGTGGTGTTAGGGTTGCATGTCATTACTTGTTACAAGATCGGCAGGTGTGATTGATCTGACACATTGTTGACCTTCATCCACCATAGTTGTTGGTATCCAGCCAGTAGTTGGCACTGAGCTTGGAGGCTTATCTAAACACTTTGAGGTGAGCTCAACATGACTACATTAGCAGGATCTGCTGGAATGGTGTAGTGCGGCTGTCAGCAGCACAGTGGGTAGAACAGCGGGGTTGAATCTTCGTGCAGCCTCTCAAAGCTTGGGTAGTTTTGTCTGTTCCACATTGCTCCAGTTCAGCCAGCTGTGCAAATGAGCATCAGCCAACAGACGATGACGGGTGTGTGTGTGTGCGTGCGTGCGAGCGTGCGTGCGCACACGCGCGCGTGCGTGCGCACACGCGCGCGTGCGTGCGAGATTGTTTTTGTGGAGTAATTGCCACACATGGCTGAGTACTCCCCCGTGAGATTGGTGGGTGTCAAATGAAGGCGCCTGCTGTGACAGTGAGGGACGGCCTGTCCCAAGGAGTCGATACGACGCCCGCCCGCCGTATAAGAACTTTACTTTTTGCAACAAATGCACTGCCAAAGTTTGTCAAGGAAACAATATTAATGGGTCAATTTACCCTGGCTTGTGTAATTTACGCTAAAATGCCGCTGTTTCATTGCTGTACACTTACTGCCGTGGATCACAGACGCACAGAATGTCTCACTCAACTCATTAGAGCAGTGGCCCGGCCAAATAGTTTTGCAGCCATTTTGAAGTCCAGGCTGTTTTGTTCAGAAACATTGCCTTAGTTCACTGAGCTGTGTAGCTAAGTACCAGATTGTAGACACTGGCAGTCAGACACACATGCACGAACGCATGCAGGCGCACGCACACGCACGCACATGCGCACGCACGCAAACACACACACGTGTCAGTGTCAATGAATGAGTATTCTTTATGAAGTATTTGCGGCACAAATTAGTATTTCTCGGAGAATTAAAGGTGATATTTGGATGTAGTATATAATGTTTAAAATCATATTCTAACAGTGTTCTAATTTGATCAATTAAATATCGTATTTCTTTTCTTTATTCTATGTTATTCATAGTGACAACATTGGTTATATTCATCATAATGGGGTAAACAGGATCAATGGGGTATTACAGTCTCTAGCTTCCAATGTCTTCTCTGTGACATTCACTAGACACTGCCCTATTTAACACTTGATGATGTCTTTGTTGTAATTGTAACCGTAGATTGTGTTTGTCCTCAGTCAGAACTGATGCACATGTTACTGCTCCACTCATGTTTATGATGCAATTTATACCTGTAATTTTATTTATTAGTAATCTACATTCAATTAGAGATAGCCTGGTGTGAATTACTGTGGTGTGTGTGCATGTGTGGGTGTGTGTGTTTATGTGTGTGCGTGTGCTTGTATGTCATGTGGTGTGTGTGCGTGTGTGCCTATGTGTGTGTGTTTATGTGTGTGCGTGTGTGTGCATGTCATGTGGGTATGTGCATGTGTGCGTATGTGCGTGTGTGCATGTGTATGTTTATGTGTGTGCGTGTGTGTGCATGTCATGTGGTGTGTGCGTGCGTGCGTGGTGTGTGCATACGTGCGTACATGCGTGTGTGTATGGTGCGTCCATGCTTGCTTGTGCGTGTGCAACTGTGCTTAATTCCCACCATGTTGGTAATTATTAGATATCATCTGTTGACAAAATATCCTCAATTATTATTCTAAGAGCCCTCTGGTTAATTACCATGACGTTTCATATGGCCAGGGACATCTACGTAAATACAATGTGGGGTGTACCTCAATGTAAATAACAGACATGTAGAGACAAAATAATAAGTTCCAGAACTTTGTTGTGATGATTCAATCGGATGTATCACATGTTTGAGATGTTCTATGTGGATCAGTCATAGAACCATATTTGATTTAAATATTTGTGGAATTACACTGCATCATCTGAACTGACTGTTGTGTCTACTGATGTTGTGTGTAAGCACGGTTGGCTGTTTACTTATACTTGCAAAAGTCTGCAGATAGTTCACCTGCCATTGTTAAAGTTTTTGTTGTAATTTTCTATGAAACATTGTATTGTCAGTTAGAATTATTGTTTTGTGCTCCATGTAATGCTGTGAACATCAACCATTAATGTAAAACCATGTGTACCTATGTATCCTAGTAGTTACTGTATCATTATATTAGTATCTTGCCTAGTCAATCCTTCCAGGCTGCTGCCCACCTTTACATGTTAATGCTGCCCAGGTTTGATTTAGCCCTGTTTGTTTGTTCCCTGCTGTTGGGACCAGGACAAGTTGCAATTAATCACAGCATATATATGTGTGAGATAAGTAAATTAATGACTCAGGAAGAGAGATAATGAGTGGTTGGTCCACCCCTTCCCCTGTGCCTGGTGATAAGTCTGGCCCAGTGGCTAGTCAGGGCCTCCTGCTGTGAAGTAGCAGTCTTATACACCCAGCATTTGTTGCAATATTTAATAGAGATTACAGCAAATGTTACAGACGCGTAATAAATTCAGATTACTCGTGTGATATGAGTTGCACACTGATGTCGAGATGTTGGTGAAGGCAGTGCATGTTTTATCGTTGTTTATTTATTACGTCGGTGTCATTTACCTTATCAGTCCAGTCTCTAGTCTCTGCCTCAGCCACAGAACAGTTTACACTACATTTGGATGTACAAAGGTAGTCTGTCCCCAGACATGTAAGGTAGTCTGTCCCCAGACATGTAAGGTAGTCTGTCCCCAGACGTGTAAGGTAGTCTGTCCCCAGACGTGTAAGGTAGTCTGTCCCCAGACGTGTAAGGTAGTCCGTACCCAGACGTGTAAGGTAGTCCGTCCCGAGACGTGTAAGGTAGTCCGTCCCCAGACGTGTAAGGTAGTCCGTCCCCAGACGTGTAAGGTAGTCCGTCCCCAGACGTGTAAGGTAGTCCGTCCCCAGACTTGTAAGGTAGTCCGTCCCCAGACTTGTAAGGTAGTCCGTCCCCAGACGTGTAAGGTAGTCCGCACCCAGACGTGTAAGGTAGTCCGTCCCCAGACGTGTAAGGTAGTCCGTCCCCAGACGTGTAAGGTAGTCCGTCCCCAGACGTGTAAGGTAGTCCGTCCCCAGACGTGTAAGGTAGTCCGTCCCCAGACGTGTAAGGTAGTCCGTCCCCAGACGTGTAAGGTAGTCTGTCCCCAGACGTGTAAGGTAGTCTGTCCCCAGACGTGTAAGGTAGTCTGTCCCCAGACGTGTAAGGTAGTCTGTCCCCAGACGTGTAATAGGTCGCTCGTAGTTGTTGAAATTTGATACAAGACAAACACATTCTCCTGAATTAGTACTTGAACAAGTTGATAATGTTCTGGATAGAAAGTCACAGGTACGTAACAATATTGTAATTTAGTACATGAAAATAGTGTATAATAACCATCATCAATAATTTATGTTTATGAACGTTACTTTTCTGTCGCTATGGTTATGCAGTTCACATTTGAATTTGTTTTAATTAGTTCCCAGGTCTGGACCTCATCCTTTTGTGCTCTCTCTCACACACGCACGCACGCACGCACGCACGCACGCACGCACGCACGCACGCACACACACACAGTCACACAGTCTCTTTCTCTTGCTCTCTCTCTCTCTCTCTCTCTCTCTCTCTCTCTCTCTCTTGCTCTCTCTCGCTCCTTTCTCTCCTTTCTCTCCTTTCTCTCCCTCCCCCCCTCTCTCTCTCTCTCTCTCTGAATGAAGTCAAAATTAAGTTGAAACTTTTCCGTTATTGTAGATGTTATCTGTACAGCAAAGTATGTAAGGTTGATGGGACTTGATGCGCATTGTTAAGATGACTGACTCTCCTAGCAATCACAGGCTGTCTTATGTTTACATTTATGTGCTTCATACTCATAGCAAATATACTATCATATTTTTAATGTAATAAACCCCAGCAGATCTCTTCAAAATAATAATGTGAATAACTTGTTCAGAATAAAATGTTTCAGCTGTGACAATTCAGTATACAAATATCATCACAAACTTCATCAGATATCATCACAGACATCATCAGATATCATCACAAACTTCACCAGATATCATCACAAACAAAACACAGATGTCTAAAGATATCAACACAAACTTCATCAGATATCATCACAGACATCAGATATCATCACAGACATCAGATATCATCAGAGAATAATCACTATGAGATGTCATGTGGATGTCATGTGGATGTCATGTGGATGTCATGTGGATGTCATGTAGATGTCATGTGGATGTCATGTAGATATCATGTGGATGTCATGTAGATATCATGTGGATGTCATGTAGATATCATGTGGATGTCATGTGGATGTCATGTGGATGTCATGTGGATGTCATGTGGATGTCATGTGGATGTCATGTGGATGTCATGTAGATGTCATGTGGATGTCATGTGGATATCATGTGGATGTCATGTAGATGTCATGTGGATGTCATGTGGATGTCATGTGGATGGTATGTGGCATGATTTTTTTCCAACAGATGAAACATGAACACATTTTATTCAGAACATTCACATTCATTTATTAGTTGACCGGTATATACATTTTTGTAAGTAGTTTAAATGTGCAATCATGTTGTATATAAATGCGTATAGATTGCGCAATTGAACGCTGTCTAGGGGTGATGTATTCCTCTCTTCAACACCACAGACTTGATGTGTGAATGCACATATGTATATATGGAACATCAAGGTCACCATTGTGGCTGGTCGGAGTGACCTTTATGATGATTATGTTAGCAGGAATCATTTCCTGATTTCTTACATTATGCAGGACGGAAATTATTTTGGGATATCTAAGGGTGTCCTTGATTGCGATTATTATATCATCAAGGGTATTTAAAGTTAGTTTCATCATTTGTGCAAATGAATGTGCAGTTACACAAAAGATCACTGTCTCAGAGCAAGAGAAAAGATAACGATGACAAAATGCAATACAAAGAGAGACAGCTGCTGGTGGGAAAGGTGCAGTGTTGCATGCTGGGAGTTCTGTGTGAAGCTGGAGGCTGTAGACACATCACAGCAAGAAGTTAGAGATGTCTTCAGAATCATTCCATAATGTTACATATGCAGATAGAACCTGGACTACAACACCAGGAGTGTGTGCACTGTGCAGGCACTGGTTGAGTCTCACAGACATGTCAGACGGCCAATTACCATTGGATCAACTGGTGGTAGTGTCCCACTCTCAGTGTGAGACCATTGGATCAACTGGTGGTAGTGTCCCACTCCGTGTGAGACCATTGGATCAACTGGTGGTAGTGTCCCACTCTCAGTGTGAGACCATTGGATCAACTGGTGGTAGTGTCCCACTCTCAGTGTGAGACCATTGGATCAACTGGTGGTAGTGTCCCACTCCCAGTGTGAGACCATTGGATCAACTGGTGGTAGTGTCCCACTCCGTGTGAGACCATTGGATCAACTGGTGGTAGTGTCCCACTCTCAGTGTGAGACCATTGGATCAACTGGTGGTAGTGTCCCACTCTCAGTGTGAGACCATTGGATCAACTGGTGGTAGTGTCCCACTCTCAGTGTGAGACCATTGGATCAACTGGTGGTAGTGTCCCACTCCGTGTGAGACCATTGGATCAACTGGTGGTAGTGTCCCACTCCCAGTGTGAGACCATTGGATCAACTGGTGGTAGTGTCCCACTCTCAGTGTGAGACCATTGGATCAACTGGTGGTAGTGTCCCACTCTCAGTGTGAGACCATTGGATCAACTGGTGGTAGTGTCCCACTCTCAGTGTGAGACCAGACGTATATAGACAGGTGCTCGCCTGGTGGTGGAAGTAACAACTACAGCATGTGGTAATTACACAGACACAAGTTGTGAATGTAGTTGTCAGTTTCCGATCATTGCATAATGGGCAGCCAGAAAGCTCCACTGTCGTGTTTCATAATACGGGACTTCTTTGGCTAATTGAACAGTTCCTTGTTCCTGTTTCGTTGCTGCCACAGTAATATGACGTGTAAATGCACATACAAAGCACACAAGTCCAACTGCCAATACATGAAGCACCTCAAATCATTGATTTGTGATGCTCTGTTTAACTTTTGTGGTTGTTGCACAGTCTTTGGTTTGTTGTTGACAAGTCTCTGTTTTATGGTTGCACAGCTTCAGTGGCCACTAGGAACATTTAGCAACATTTGCATAACCAATTAATGACACTGTTATGCCACAACTCTGACACTCCTGTGGTCCTGTTGGTACACCCTCGCTGCTGCTGTGCAGCGTTGCATGGTTGACTATGATAATTGACACTGAATGCAGATGTACAAAGTTGCTGTGGTTTTATGCATTAAAATATTCTACCATTGATTGCAGTTACACAAAGTTGCAACAGTTGGTTGTGTTGGCAGCACTGGTTGCAGCTGTACAAAGTTGCAACAGTTGGTTGTGTTGACAGCACTGGTTGCAGCTGTACAAAGTTGCAACAGTTGGTTGTGTTGACAGCACTGGTTGCAGCTGTACAAAGTTGCAACAGTTGGTTGTGTTGACAGCACTGGTTGCAGCTGTACAAAGTTGCAACAGTTGGTTGTGTTGACAGCACTGGTTGCAGCTGTACAAAGTTGCAACAGTTGGTTGTGTTGGCAGCACTGGTTGCAGCTGTACAAAGTTGCAACAGTTGGTTGTGTTGACAGCACTGGTTGCAGCTGTACAAAGTTGCAACAGTTGGTTGTGTTGACAGCACTGGTTGCAGCTGTACAAAGTTGCAACAGTTGGTTGTGTTGGCAGCACTGGTTGCAGCTGTACAAAGTTGCAACAGTTGGTTGTGTTGACAGCACTGGTTGCAGCTGTACAAAGTTGCAACAGTTGGTTGTGTTGACAGCACTGGTTGCAGCTGTACAAAGTTGCAACAGTTGGTTGTGTTGACTGCACTGTTTGCAGCTGTACAAAGTTGCAACAGTTGGTTGTGTTGACAGCACTGGTTGCAGCTGTACAAAGTTGCAACAGTTGGTTGTGTTGACAGCACTGTTTGCAGCTGTACAAAGTTGCAACGGTTGGTTGTGTTGACAGCACTGGTTGCAGCTGTACAAAGTTGCAACAGTTGGTTGTGTAGGCAGCACTGGTTGCAGCTGTACAAAGTTGCAATGGTTGGTTGTGTTGGCAGCACTGGTTGCAGCTGTACAAAGTTGCAACAGTTGGTTGTGTTGACAGCACTGGTTGCAGCTGTACAAAGTTGCAACAGTTGGTTGTGTTGACAGCACTGGTTGCAGCTGTACAAATTTGCAATGATTGGTTGTGTTGACAGCACTGGTTGCAGCTGTACAAAGTTGCAACAGTTGGTTGTGTTGACAGCACTGGTTGCAGCTGTACAAAGTTGCAACAGTTGGTTGTGTTGACAGCACTGGTTGCAGCTGTACAAATTTGCAATGGTTGGTTGTGTTGGCAGCACTGGTTGCAGCTGTACAAAGTTGCAACAGTTGGTTGTGTTGACAGCACTGGTTGCAGCTGTACAAAGTTGCAACAGTTGGTTGTGTAGGCAGCACTGGTTGCAGCTGTACAAAGTTGCAACAGTTGGTTGTGTAGGCAGCACTGGTTGCAGCTGTACAAAGTTGCAACAGTTGGTTGTGTAGGCAGCACTGGTTGCAGCTGTACAAAGTTGCAATGGTTGGTTGTGTTGGCAGCACTGGTTGCAGCTGTACAAAGTTGCAACAGTTGGTTGTGTAGGCAGCACTGGTTGCAGCTGTACAAATTTGCAATGGTTGGTTGTGTTGGCAGCACTGGTTGCAGCTGTACAAAGTTGCAACAGTTGGTTGTGTAGGCAGCACTGGTTGCAGCTGTATAAAGTTGCAATGGTTGGTTGATGTATCATCACTAGTTGCAATGGCTGGCAGCATTACTGCCAGTGACTGCATCCATACAACGTTTCAAGTGCTTGTATTGCCACTAAAACAGATTGCAGCTAAACAAAGTTGCAGTTGCTTGTATTGCCATTACCATTGCCACTATACATAGTGGCCGTTGCATGTATTGCCACTACCATTGCCACTATACATAGTGGCAGTGGTTGTTCCTGCCACTGTGCATGTGACTGGGGCAGGTGTTGTTCAAGTTCTCACTAGTCCTCAGTAAGGCTGTGCTCCTCACAGACTCCTGGCCGCAGCCTCTCGTGTGGAGGGAGAGACTCTCAGTCTGTGAGTAGTTCCTCAGGGGCAGTGGGCGGCCACAGCGCCGACCAAACAACATGCACAGCTGGTGCTGGAACTGGCGTCTGAAGAGACAGTAGATGACAAAGTTGAGGGAGGAGTTCATGGTGATGAGGAGGTTGGACACGTGGTAGTACTGCTTGTAGGGCGTGCACTCCCTCGAGTGGGTGTCCTCGATGTTGATGTAGTAGAGGATCTGGTTGATGGTGGCCGGCGTCTGACACACGGTGAACACGATCACGATGATGATCATGACGAGCGTGATGTTGTTCTCGTCGTTGCTGGACCGCGACGTCATCGCCTTGCGACTGCGCTGGGCCACCTTGAGGTCGTGCATCAGGTGGACGTTAAAGAAGATGAGGATGAGGAGAGGGAGGAGGAAGACGAAGAGGCAGTAGGACACGTTCTCGTAGAGGATGTTGTACAGGTGGATGGAGGTCAGCCCCACGTCCTCTGTCACCACGGCCCATGACGTCACGTTGTTCTCGTCGATGGTCGTCACGTTACGTGTCACGGAGCGGTACTCGAAGAAGCGCGGGATGTTGTAGACGCACACGGCACTGGCCATCACCAGGATCTCCAGCTGCACGTTGTGCTTCGTGCACAGTCTCGGGGCGTCCAGCGGGCGACAGACCGCGAAGTAGCGGTTGCCGGCCACCAAGACCATCATCCAGACCGTACACATCTGGATGATGTGGGCCAGGGGCCACCCAAATGTCTGCACCGTTGGGTAGATCACCTCTAGCTGCTCATGCAGGTTGAAGTAGAGCGCCATGGCCAGGTACATCTGGACGACTGCGGCCGTCACCAGGAACAGGTTGTCCATGAGGGCCAGCGCCTTGAGCAGGTAGGTGCCAACGTTCCCGCAGGTGTACTTGTGTAGGACGGCGAACGACAGAGAGTTGCCGATGAGGCCAAACGCACACACGAGGCCGTAAAGTGGGCCATAGATGATGAAGAAAAAGGTCCCGCACGGCACAGTTGATGACGAGTTTCCTTCTGTGGTGTTTGACGCGTTGGTTGGTGTAGGAGTGTCATCAGCACCGACCGCTGTCACCAGAGCAATTGTCATCGTGACTATCACGACCTGGTGTCTTGTCATCATGTTGACACTCTGTCTTTCTACATTAGTGTCACTAGTCACAGATTCACTGGTCGAACATTACCATTGTGGCGCCTCACTGTGTCAGTACACAGGTTGTAGCTGGTTGTTGCAGCAGTGTTTATTCCACTGTCTTGTTGGCATGGTCACTGATGCTGTCATCCCATCGATGGCTAGAGACACTGTAAGTGATCTCCATGCATCCGTACCTTTTCATGCCCACTGAGTGCGTGTGATACTTATATTGCTGTGCGCATCCATTGATTTCTGGTTGTGCGGACTTGTTGTTCTGTTTTTTCAGTGTTTCGCTAATATTCATGATTCTGTCTCATCTTGAAGCCATGATGTCACACCGTCATTGCACTTCACTGCACATATTTCACATTGTTGACCACCTGCAAAAGATGACATGAGTGGTTAATTAAGACTTGTAGAGAGA